>ARYC01003420.1:0-12609 GCA_000711775.1 Oxytricha trifallax | reverse complement strand
TTATTAGCCAAGCCAATCCTAACAATGAACTTAACTAACTTCAGATATTGAACAGGACGAAAGACCCCTCGTAAAGATTTGTGGTAAAGCTGCTCAACGAAGTGACCTTCTTGAATGATTACGTTGCTCTAGTGCTCGAGTACTATCCATTTGAACTCCGCAAATTGATGAAGGAAGGGCTGAACCCCAAGCAGGTGGCTTTTATAAGCTATGGTATAATTAAGGCAGTGGCATTCGCTCATAAAATGAATATTGCTCACCTCGACATCAAGCCTGAAAACATTCTCATGGATGATCGATGGATACCTAAGCTATGCGACTGGGGAATGGCGAACACAATGGCGAGGGCACTTATGGGTATCAAGCACCTGAGATATAGTAAGTTGATATAACTGTTGGAGCCAATGCGAGAAAGCTGGACTCATTGGCTCTTGGAATCACTCTATACCAGGTGGCATCGAAGGGTCGCTTGCCTGCATCAAAGGACCAATTGATTGACATGGCGAACCACTACTAAGAAATAAGTCTGGCTGATGATATTGAAAACCCCCAGACCGAGCTCCTCAAGATCATTAAGCAGTTGCTATGCTTTAACCCCAAAGATCGCATCCTTCCCCAAGATGCTTTGATGTCTTCTATGTTTTAGAAAATGCCATAGCAGTTTAAACAGAACTTGGACATATCACTCTTGTATTGACTCTGCGTTATTGTATCACTAACAATACTATAGTAAATAAGTTAATCGACTACTATCACACTCTGCTATATATATATATTACGTTGAAATTTTGTTTGTAAATTGAGTTATAATTTTTAATAATTTGATCAAGTTTTTAATTTACCAATTCATTACATATTAAAACTTCCAAATTACATTCAGGGGTTTTGCATGAATGGGATTTGGAAGGAGTAATCACTGAACAAATTAAGTGGTGTTGGGGAATAAAGTAAAAAGATAATGGTGAATTAGTGAATTGGGGGGTAATTGGGGTGAATTAGGGAAAAGCATATAGGGTGCTGGAGAGAATTTGGTGAGGGAGAATTAGTTTTAAGGGAAGTTGCTTTGTTTGATTAAAATAGCCCTTTAAATTTGGGCGTTATCAATCATTGTAGTCACTGTTGTTGCTGCTGCTGATAACCTTGGGGTTGGGTTCTAGTGTTATTCAGCAACGAGCTGCTAAATGAGGCTTGTGTGCGATTGATGAACATCGCGTGAGTGGTGTTCAGTTATCTGCGCTTTGCTTTGACCATTTCTCTAGGGGACAACTCATCTGCTCGCGACGTGAATGCTTACAGGGGGAACTTCGGGTCTTCGCCTGCAGCGTCTATCTCTCGGGGCGCTTGCGCCTTCTTGGTGCCATTGTTGAGGAGATTCACGGCCCTGCCGCGGTTGCTCACGTTGGAGGTGACTGCGTTCTCCAGTACATCAAACATCTGCGCAGTCAACTGGATGAACTGCTTCTTGCCCAGGGCCTTCTGCGACTTCCTGTGTTCCAAGCTGGCCTTGATGTTCTGGGGAAAGAAGTCGGGCTTCACGGTGTTGATGATCTATATCAGGGGTTGGTGATAAGTTAAGGGATTAGTTAATCCTCGGGTGGTTTAGATTGACTAAGTTTGTTTAGTATTACTACCAATATATCCCAAAGCTATCAATATCCACTTAAGTTGTAAAGGAACTGCCTGTTCACTGAATGCTTGCCCTTGATCTCAGGCAGGTACTGGGTGATCTCACTGTCCTTCAACACGTCCTCAAGCAGGTTCACCACGGACAGCTCGTTGAGCTTGGGCACTTTACTGGATGACATGTCGCACATCATTTCAGCGGGTCCTTTGCATGTAGGGCGGTGATGCGCCAGATGATGTACTAAAGCCCAGATGTATCTTCATAAATCGAAATTTCGATCATGAGACACCCAAGCCACGATACCTTCTTCCTTCCACGAGATGCCCTGGATGCTACTCGAGCGTGCATTTCGGAACTGGGCATTCCAATGTTTCTTCGGCCGGTGGCGAGGTAGAACTGGCCTAAACAACGATGATTTCAGCGAATCTTACCCTGAGTGAGCAGGATCGAGTAGATGTCCTGCTTGGACTTGCCCAGTCTGGCCAGATCTTGCGAAGGCACGGAGTGCACCACCTGGTTGTTGATCGTCTCAGTGTTGATAATGGTCAGTCGAGTGGGGCGCTAGAGCTCCCCAGCATCATCTTCATCGCCCTCCTCCTTATCATACGAGAACTTGAACTCCTCCTCCTGGTATGGCGCGAAGCTGGACACGTCGCCACCTGATCTTTACACATTTGCTTTCTTCTTCGAAGGATCAGTCCTGGCCTAAGCTCGACTGGCGTGTTGGGTGTTCGAGACAAGATACTTATCGACCTGGGTGGCGTTCCTCATCTGCTGGATGGCGGCCTGGTGGAACTCTGCAGAATCCTCATTGCCAATCATGTTCGGGGAGTGGCCGCCATGGTCGTAGGTCTGCTCGCGACTCTCTTCCTCGACAGGCTTCATTTGAGCATCAGTGACCTGCCCTGCAAAGTTGGCTCTTGCGCCAGAGATCTAAATGCATGATGTTGAATATCAGAATAGATATAGTGGCATGATAACCCCACATGATAGAGGAGTGCTGACCATGAAGGGAGGAAGTGGTGATATGTATAGTAGAATACACCTAATTCAGGTTGAAGGAAATGAGTAGGAATTCATATGATCAATGGTTGATTAATTAGAATAGAGCTGAGCTTACCTTGCATCGCACCACGCCGAGATCCTTGATAGGGAAGCCATTCATAACCCCGCTGCCGAAGCTGCTCTGGAAGAATGAGCCTGCGTGGGTTGCTGCTGGCCACCACCCATCCCTGGCTGCGCCAGGGAGTGGGGGTGGGGGGCGTCCCTGATTTCTCCTTCTTCGATGTCGCCAGTCTTGTCAGCCACCTGCTGTTACTTGGAATCGCTGTTCATTCTTATTAATTAATAGTGGTGATTAAAAATTTAACTGAAACATCCAAATTCAATTAGTGTAATATGAAATTAAAATACGTTAATAAATTTTAATACTAAATTTACAAATTCTCGATTCCGCAAATATATATAACATCCTGAATCAGAGTGGAATCGATCGATCTCAGCGCATACTATTCATCATAGATCATTCAACATATCAGAGTGTGCGTCACATACCCAATCATTCATATATCTCATTGGATTTATATGAATAGAACTTATTCATCATTCTGGGTTTTGTCGAATTTTTGAAATAGATTTTGAAAAAATCAATTTCTCGACAAAACCCAGAATGATGAATAAGTACTATTCATATAAATCCAATGAGATATATGAATGATTGGGTTATGACGCACACTCTGATATGTTGAATGATCGATGATGAATAGTATGCGCTGAGATCGATCGATTCCACTCTGATTCAGGATGTTATATATATTTGCGGAATCGAGAATTTGTAAATTTAGTATTAAAATTTATTAACGTATTTAATTTCATACTACACTAATCGAATTTGGATGTTTCAGTTAAATTCTTAATCACCACTATTTATTAATAAGAATGAACAGCGATTCCAAGTAAAAGCAGGTAGCTGACTAGACTGGCGACATCGAAGACTGATAAATCAGGGACGCCCCCATCCCCACTCCCTGGCTGCGCTAGGGAGTGGGGGTGGCCAGTAGCAACGCAACGCAGACTCATTCTTCCAGAGCAGCTTCAGCAGGGGGGTTATGAATGGCTTCCCCATCAAGGATCTCGGAATTAATTAATATACGTGAGCGCAATCGAGTCCTAATTCATTACGTGTAATAAAGCACTTTTGTGTGCGAGGCAAGGTAAGATCAGCTCTATTCTAATTAATCAACCATTGATCATATGAATTCCTACTCATTTCCTTCAACCTGAATTGGGTGTATTCTACTATGCATATCACCCCTTCCTCCCTTCATTGTCAGCACTCCTCTATCATGTGGGGTTATCATGCCACTATATCTATTCTGATATTCAACATCATGCATTTAGATCTCTGGCGCAAGAGCCAACTTTGCAGGGCAGGTCACTGATGCTCAAATGAAGCCTGTCGAGGAAGAGAGTCGCGAGCAGACCTACGACCATGGCGGTCACTCCCCGAACATGATTGGCAATGAGGATTCTGCAGAGTTCCACCAGGCCGCCATCCAGCAGATGAGGAACGCCACCCAGGTCGATAAGTATCTTGTCTCGAACACTCAACACGCCAGTCGAGCTTAGGCCAGAACTGATCCTTCGAAGAAGAAAGCCAATGTGTAAAGATCAGGTGGCGACGTGTCCAGCTTCGCGCCATACCAGGAGGAGGAGTTCAAGTTCTCTTATGATAAGGAGGAGGGCGATGAAGATGATGCTGGGGAGCTCTAGCGCCCCACTCGACTGACCATTATCAACACTGAGACGATCAACAACCAGGTGGTGCACTCCGTGCCTTCGCAAGATCTGGCCAGACTGGGCAAGTCCAAGCAGGACATCTACTCGATCCTGCTCACTCAGGGTTAGATTCGCTGAAATCTTCGTTGTTTAGGCCAGTTTACCTGCCACCCTATCAGGAGTGCACGCTCGAGTACATCCAGGGCATCTTCGTGGGAAGGAAGAAGGTACGTGGCTTGGTTCATGATTCAAATCGTTTGAGATTAATCTGGCTTTGTAATAGGTGCTGCGCAACCAGGACGTGCGAATCATCCATGTGCCCAAGCTCAACGAGCTGTCCGTGGTGAACCTGCTTGAGGACGTGTTGAAGGACAGTGAGATCACCCAGTACCTGCCTGAGATCAAGGGCAAGCATTCAGTGAACAGGCAGTTCCTTTACAACTTAAGTGGATATTGATAGCTTTGGGATATATTGGTAGTAATACTAAACAAACTTAGTCAATCTAAACCACCCGAGGATTAACTAATCCCTTAACTTATCACCAACCCCTGATATAGATCATCAACACCGTGAAGCCCGACTTCTTTCCCCAGAACATCAATGCCAGCTTGGAACACAGGAAGTCGCAGAAGGCTCTGGGCAAGAAGCAGTTCATCCAGTTGACTGCGCAGATGTTTGATGTACTGGAGAACGCAGTCACCTCCAACGTGAGCAACCGTGGCAGGGCCGTGAATCTCCTCAACAATGGCACCAAGAAGCGCAAGCGCCCTGAGAGATAGACGTTGCAGGCGAAGACCCCGAAGTTCCCCTGTAAGCATTCACGTCGCGAGCAGATGAGTTGTCCCCTCGAGAAATGGTCAAAGCAAAGCGCAGATAATTGAATACCAACGATAACCCTACCCAGGCAAATGAAATGATGTTCATCAATCGCACACAAGCCTCATTTAGCAGCTCGTTGCTGAATAACACTAGAACCCAACCCCAAGGTTATCAGCAGCAACAACAGTGACTACCATGATTGATAACGCCCTAATTTAAAGGGCTATTTTAATCAAACAAAGCAACTTCCTAAAACTAATTCTCCCTCACCGAATTCTCTCCAGCACCCTATATGCTTTCCCTAATTCACCCAATTACCCCGATTCACTAATTCACCATTATCTTTTTACTTTATTCCCCAACACCACTTAATTTGTTCAGTGATTACTCCTTCCAAATCCCATTCATGCAAAACCCCTGAATGTAATTTGGAAGTTTTAATATGTAATGAATTGGTAAATTAAAAACTTGATCAAATTATTAAAAATTATAACTCAATTTACAAACAAAATTTCAACGTAATATATATATAGCAGAGTGTGATAGTAGTCGATTAACTTATTTACTATAGTATTGTTAGTGATACAATAACGCAGAGTCAATACAAGAGTGATATGTCCAAGTTCTGTTAAACTGCTATGGCATTTTCTAAAACATAGAAGACATCAAAGCATCTTGGGGAAGGATGCGATCTTTGGGGTTAAAGCATAGCAACTGCTTAATGATCTTGAGGAGCTCGGTCTGGGGGTTTTCAATATCATCAGCCAGACTTATTTCTTAGTAGTGGTTCGCCATGTCAATCAATTGGTCCTTTGATGCAGGCAAGCGACCCTTCGATGCCACCTGGTATAGAGTGATTCCAAGAGCCAATGAGTCCAGCTTTCTCGCATTGGCTCCAACTGTTATATCAACTGAGTATATCTCAGGTGCTTGATACCCATAAGTGACCTCGCCATTGGTGTTCGCCATTCCCCAGTAGCATAGCTTAGGTACCCATCGATCATCCATGAGAATGTTTTCGGGCTTGATGTCGAGGTGAGCAATATTCATTTTATGAGCGAATGCCACTGCCTTAATTATACCATAGCTTATAAAAGCCACCTGCTTGGGGTTCAGCCCTTCCTTGATCAATTTGCGGAGTTCAAATGGATAGTACTCGAGCACTAGAGCAACGTAATCATTCAAGAAGGTCACTTCGTTGAGCAGCTTTACCACGAATCTTTACGAGGGGTCTTTCGTCCTGTTCAATATCTGAAGTTAGTTAAGTTCATTGTTAGGATTGGCTTGGCTAATAACTGGCACCTTCACTGCAACATGGAGAGTATTCTGGTTAGCCTTGAAGAGAACGTTTCCAGGGAGACACTAGCATTTGTAAACTCGGCCATAAGAACCAGAACCGATTAGCGATTTTACTTTCAAGTACTTCTTCTCCAGCTCCCACTTTGTCAATTCGTCGATTTCCTTACATGCAGCATCCAAGTCTTCCTCCAGCTCTCTTTACTTATCGATTTCTTGATTGTGCAACTTTTATATTTCCCCCAGCAATTATTTGATAAGCCCTTCCCTTTTCAATGACAAGTTGTAATTATTGATGGCTCTTTGTAATAAACCCACCTGCTCCTCATTAAGCTTGTCCAAGCTTAACTTGCTTATCAGTGCTCTGTCTATGTTATCGATGGTTATCCTGGCGCTTGCTTTGGAATTATTACACTACCGATTGATCGATATATTGATGTTTGGGGTTTAGTATTTTCAGACTGTACTCAAGTCCTTGGTTGTACTTGTTCTAATCGCTTGTTAGATTCTTGAAGTGGTCAATGCAGCGCTACCACCCCTGCTGCTAATCCCCTTTCGCCGTTGACTGATCCCCAGTTCGATTGAATTACTAGTACTGATCATTGTCAAGGTCTTAGAAATCCGAAATCTCCGACATTTTACTCATCTCGTTCTAATCGCTCTTAATCTTTGGTTTATTCTTGGAAATGTTCTATCGGTTTTTTATATTGGGGTTTTGGATGATGACAACTGACCCTGCTGATCCATGCAAGCTGTGTAAGTATGGCTCCTCTTCATCCTCTTGAATGGCGTCAATTGTTCTCATCAGTTGGGGTTTGACTTTACCGTACACATAGAAGTTGAAGTTGCACTTACCGCCTTACATTCCAATTGACTTGTGTACAATAGTTAGCTCAAAATTTTGGAGCCCCAACTTTTCCAGAGTTATGTTGGGGGCTTGTGTCCAAGCCAGTGCTTATACCCAATGCGATTGATTGATAAGCATAACAATGCTTTGCTTGGTGGTCTTGCCTACACTCTTGCGTTTATATTGGAGTGCTACCTGAAAGTTGACTTGCCCAAAGCCTGAGCCTATATCCAAGAATACCGAATCTTCAGAGAACCCCAACTTGTAGAATGAAGAAATGATTTTGTCAACACCCCCTTGAGTGATTTCCCCATAGCCGATTTGGGCGTTGCTTTCTCTCAATTGAGTCCCCATGTCAAGATTGTAGTGGGCTCTGGTCAAATGCAGATGCTTAAGTTGCTTTGATTAGTCCTTGGGCGTTAGAATCCAATAAGATATGTATTCGCTTAGTGTCTGATTGTTGATATTATATAATAACCACACGCTATAGACGAGCTTCTTATCAATTGTTCCTTTCACTGACGATTCGATCTCCTCAATTCTATCTCCTGCAATCGACTGTTCTTCCTATGAGTAGACTCTTTCATTTGGTGTGTTGACTTTTTACTACTCATACCCAGCGTTGAAAACAGATAGAGAATTGGATTTCACTAGATGCTAAAGAGATTTTGTGAAACTAAGCGAGGACAAGCTCTAATTGTATTCGGACCAAAGCCTTGGTTATTAGTCTTGAAAATCCAGTGGCTAATTAAAAAGGGGCCCCGAAGTTTAAAGATGTTATTGGGGTAATGGCTGCTAAGAAAAATTGATGCTGTTGGCACTGCTCACTATAGATGCTTGCATTGAGAGTGGATTAAATGGGGTACTCATAGGATGGGGATTGAACATCTCTTAGACTGCTGATTAAAGTCCAGTGACGGGGTCCAACTTATTCTGGGGTTTTGGCTTTGTACAAACTGGGTGGTGTGCATTTAGACTGGAAATCTAGCTTTACAGTTGCTGGCTGACCTCTACGGGAGCCAAATGCCTGAGTGGCTGCTCTTACATCAGATGGGTTTCTTCTTAGTTGTCGTCGATAAGAAGGGGACATTTTGGGGGTGAAAGTGAGAGATCCTGCATAATGGGGTCAGCAGCATTGGTTGGCTGATAAATGATGGGTACACTCGATTTGATCATCTATACTTATTAATTGTGTACATTGGTTAAAGTTCATAGATGTGGCTGTTCATAGAATAGTTCTTCTTATGACCCATCAGTGAATGACTCTTCCATATCAAGCAACATATGGTCATTCACTATCTTGGCAGGCGTGGTGGACGCGATGTGCCCTTCCTTCTCTTCCTCAACATGTTTGACATTAGGGCTCACTCTGACTTCTAGGCAATCATTTAAGAGAATGATTTATTACCTTTGACTTGATCGTGCTTCTTAACATGGGGTTTAGCTTGAAGGGGTACATGTCTCTTGGCTTTGGCAATGGTTTTGGTTTTTGAGAGTACCAATTACTACAAACACTTGTGCTTTCTCAAGCTGTCCTCAGAGATTGACTTATGGCCGCATATGTCACAAGAGAACGTCTTACGATTCATTTTAAATTCTTCCCAAAACCCCCTGTGAACTATTTTAAGATGCTTGTAATAAGAGGAAGTGGCAGTGAATGTAGTAGTGTCAGAGCATTAATGGGGGAGGAAGGGAAACTACTTGCTGATCTTCTTTCTCTGATATTTTGGGGCAGCAGACTTCATTTTAGCGATTTCAATGTGTGCAAGTTAAATTGAAAAATTAATTACAATTACAATGCCGCTCTGGGGTTTTAAAGAGCGGCGTCAAATGGAATTGCAGTTAAACATTTTTATAAGTGAGCAGCTAACCAGTTGAGTTTGGTAGCTCACAACTGTTAATACATGTGTCATTTAGTTATACAGCTTGAATATACTCAAGAGAATTGCAATTGCAGATTTAAATGCCAATGGAACATTTCCAGACAAAGGTTTAATTAATTAATGGCAATATTAATATAGGAAGCTAAGATAAATATAGGAAGGTAAACAGTCGCTATTGACTAAAGTAAGCAGTATAGTATGAAGTGTATTATGATAAAATGCTTAAGTATTAAGAAGCAGTGATTAGTGAAAGGATTAGGGTAAATGAATTTTTATGTTTTGATTATTTTTCAAGTGGGGGTTTAGGAGATTTGGCATATCTAGTACTCAGGACTCAGGCAACTTGTTCTCAAAAATGAAGCTTGTGGATTCTGCAGCTGCAATCGTATACCCAGAGTTCCTTAGAGTAGAATTTGACATAGTAGGTGGTGGTTGGTTTGCACTTATTGCCAGCAGTCATATCGGGGAGGTTGAGAGCCTTCTTTGCCTTGTCCAATTGCTTTTAAAGTCTGGGCTTCAACTTGGGCTGTGCTATAACTTAATCTTCAATATCGGGATACACCTTCCTTTCTAGCTTCTCAGCATCATTACTCTTGAGTACTACGGCCTTGGGGTCAAGCAAAACCCACATCTGATCCTCCAGCTCCCTTGCTACAGCAAGAAGTCTTGATGTTTTGGTGCATTTATAACCCACACTCCTCATGGATTTGTTCTCCTTCAACCATTTATCGAGTAAGATATTCAGGCACATGAATCTCGAAGTTTGGGGTATGCAAGGAATGTCAACGAAGAAGTTGACCAGCGATTGAAGTATCATGGCAATTCGCACCCCCTGAGTTGTCAATGCTCGTGCTGAATTAATAGCGTGTCTCGAAGGATTGCACAAAGTTTTCGCCTTGCGATTGCGCATGAACTTGCCAGGCTTCCAAACAATAGAGGTGTTGAACTCGACGACTGGGAACTTGTCAACTTTCAAGAATTCAAACACGTCAACTTGGATATCACTTAGAACTTTGAAATATGAAAGCTAATCGCTCACATCGCAATTGTATTCGTCGATAAAGGAATGGAATAGCTTACTGAAGCTCTTACGGAGCTGGCCATTTAAATAGCTTTGGAACACTGTGGCTTTTAAAGGGTTGAAAATCTTTAAGTACTTCTCAGGCATTTTCTCTATAGTCCTTGGTGAGAGATAGAATAATTCTTACCAGTGGCGACCTCGCCATAACGCTTATTTAGTAATGAGAGGTAAGCTGTGTTATAGACCATGTTTCTTAGCTCAAGCAGCTGCTCTGGTTGCAGCATCAATACGATGTTGAGCTTACGTTCATTCAAGCCGTCGGCAGTGTCTTCCAAAATAGCAACTGCCTTCATTATGCTCACCTACATATGAATTTAAAATCAATGTCTTACTGATTTGTCTGATTTGCAGGTAAATGGGAGGAGAGATTGTGAAAGGTTCCAGTGATCCTTTAGCATGAGATCGAATTTCATTAACTTGACTTGGGGCTCAGGATAGTTGAAGAAATCATAGGCAGTGTCGATAGTAGAGCCAGTCATCACTTGGGGTTGTTTGGATTCCTCAAGTTGATTTTCCTTGACTCCCAATAGTTGAAGGCCAGCTTAAGTATTCATAAATGAAGATGGGGCAAAATTAGGAATAGCAGTGTCAATCACGACTTCTTCAGCGTCAGAATCTTCTATGATTAAGGGCTTGTGCATGCGTTGATGGTGTCTGCTCATTGTGCGTTTAAACATCCATTTGCCACAAACTTGGCAAGGAAGTTGGTCGAACTGGCTCTACGATTTTGCATATCTAAAGTTAATAAATAAGAAGGGGAATTCTTACTTTGAAAGTTGGTTGCTACTCTGGTTGCTGGCTTGCTTCAACTGATACCTTAACATTTAAATTAATATTTTAGGGAGATAGTTGGCAGAGATTCATGACTGCTGAGAAGCAGTCTATACTGTAGTGGAAATTTTCCGTCTAAATAGAAATTGGTAAAGTATATAAAGAGTTTTGGGTTTAAGAGCAATATATATATATTAACTTACCAGAGCCATGAATAAGGTAAGTCCAACCATTAATTTTCACCTATTGCTGAGAAGATGCCGCAACCCATCATCATTGCGGCTGGTCATTGACGATTTTAGCCATCATTGCCCAATATTCATAGAATTGCTGGAGTGGTCAGCGAATTGAGTGGAAATTTTGTGATTTGGAACTTAGTTATAAAAATTGAATTCAGATTTTATATTTTAACTATAAATTATTAAACATATCTCTATTATCTACTCATAAACCTCATTATACCCCAACCTCTCTCATCACTCCCTTTAATCACTCATTAATCTGTTTAATCATTTCAAATTCATTCAAAATCATTCAATCAACTATGAGGGGTTTGGGGTTTGGGAGTTTTGTTAGCTTTGCCAACCTTAATTTTGAACCCCCCTCAGATCGGTAGGTCGATGGCCCCAATTTCTGATCTGAGGCCACTTTTCAGGGACCTCCTCATTTCTCACGGATGCACCATGAGGTCTACCCTTGAGTCTCAGATCGACCCCAAACCACTCCCAGTCGTCTAGAAATCCAAGCTTCACTACAGAAACATAAAAAAAATTGGTTTTAGAGTTGAGGAACCGCGGATTTAGAGGGGGGGTCGAATTATTTTGAATTCCAAGTTTGAAAGTGCCTATACTATCTCTAACGGATTATAGAGTATGACTTATAGGATTTTACAAAAATTATTTTCCAATCTCCTCCCCATCACCATCCCAACCCAAACATCGCTAATACACTCTAGATCGACGAGATAGAAGGAAAGAAGCCGATTGGCGGTGGGAGTGGCTATATCCCATCTTGAAATGTCAGGGACGTCCTAACGGCCATTTTGGCCTTGAAATTTTCAAAAATCTGCCTCCTCTCACCCCTTGGGTCCAGCCCAGCTCTACCCCATGTGATCTCTATGGTGGCTAATTGATCATAGTCATTGATAACATAGTTCATTACAAATAACATGTAACTATATGACTGTTCAAGCAATAGATGAGGTGGCAGGCTTCGAATACTAGGCAAATGGGGTCTTACTTGGACTTGTTTGGCCTTAAGACCTAGAATATGGAACATTTCCAGAACAGCACTTTGGCTGGCTAGCTTTAGACCCTTCACCTGACTATCAGAAATTTTGGTAGGATAACTAGTCATTGGTGCCTTTGACATGACAACAACATTAGGACAGGGTAGAGATGATAGGGTAAGACTAGAGAGCAGTAGACCAGCCCAATAGTCAGGCCAAAGCTTTGATTCTAAGGTTAAAGTGAAGAATATTACTTAAAATTAATACATACTATAATTCAA
>ARYC01003418.1:0-15222 GCA_000711775.1 Oxytricha trifallax | reverse complement strand
AGATGCATTGAAAATTAGAGTGTAAGGAGGGATTTTAACTTAGTGCGATATTAATAATAAACGACTAGGTAGTCGGAGACCAAGATTAACTTAAAGACTAAAAAAACTGCGGTTGAATGAATCTTAGGTTTGAATCAAATAAGTCTCTTGACTTTGGGAGGAACATAAAGTACTCTGTGTTCTGGTTGCCAGTTAAGCTTATCAAACTTCTCCTCGACCTCTGCTAAACTGTACCAGTATCTGGTCCAAGGTTAGAGATAGAATTGCTTGATAAGATCTTTGATGACTGCATTAGCTGAAGTCTTCTTAGAGTATGCTGCTGCATTTTCGACTAGCTACGACTAGGTAGTCCAGACAGAGTCGTAGTCTTTAGTCATGAACAGGTATACAATCATAGAGACTAAGGCGTAGACATCGACTAGTCGATCACCAGCAAAGAAGACTCCTGTAGTCGGATAAAACATTAATGACCCATCATACTCAATCTACTTTTTAGATGCGAGTACTCTTGCATTCTCAAAGTTCCTTAGTCTTGCCTTGATAGGGTAGTCGTTGAGGACTATATTATTGAAGCTTAGTCGGTGGTGTACGAATCCGATTGTATGCAGTTCTCTTAAACCATATATGATTTGCTTCATGACTAGTCGATCCGAATGAGCACTGCGATTAGTCATCATATAGTAGTCGTAGCTGAATTGAGGGATCAGGTACTGGAGTGCGATGTGATCGCTGCCTTTCAAGACCATCTCCAACTAAGTGATTCCATGAAGTTAGAGTTAGAAGGCAGTCTTAGTTATATCATACTCCCTTTGCAGCTACTCTGATTCAAGCTCCTCTTCAAGAAATCCTCTCAGTGCGAACAGCTTGTAGAATCTTCCGTCATGAAGCATAGTCCCATAAGGAGTACTAGTCATTTTTTAGAGAGGACTAGGCTTAGTCGCTTAGTCGTAGAGATATTTGAAGCAAGGAATGATAAAAGTATCATCGACTCTGTACTTATTTATCCTTGCGATTGAGTCATCCACTTCATCCTCAGTGTCAGGTATCTCAATATCAACCTTTGGGTTAGTCTTCGAGCTTGTTTTAGCATTCACTCTCTACATCTTCTTTGGAGGTTCCTTGAGTTCCTCCTCTTAGTCATCACTCTCATTAGCCATCGACTAGTCTTCTTATTATTATTAAATTTAATCTCTTTTTACTTTAGATATTGCGGAGTGAAATCCTTGCGACTTTTGTTCCTGCTTCTACAATCCTTAGTCGCTCTGCTCGGATTTATTGTGAACCTCTTTGACATGACGATTGAGATTGCTCTTATTATTAAAAACCTTGGAACAGGTAGCGCATCAATACACAGTAGTCGCTGGTGCTGAAATCGCACTCTTGTCATCCTCGTTGTTTGACTCTGGTAAGTTATCTTTGATTTGTGTATCTGATTAAAAGTTTATGAAGCTAGTATGAAACTCTGGATTTAGTTGGTGGTTGTAAAAGTTTGCAAAGTTCTAAGCATCGTTGTCAGCGATAGCCTAGTCGAACAGTTCCTCGTTCATGAATCTTAAGTTTAAGACAAATGATTATAACTGTGGTTGATTTGATTGATTAATAGTTAAGTTAAATTTAAAAGTTAATAGTAGTAATTAAGACTTAATCACAAAACACCCAAATGAACAATGGTGAAGGGTAATTGTATACTCTGACTTTCATGTTCAGACTAGTCACGACTACTCTCAATCAACCTAGTCTTCGACTATAGTCCTTATTAATAGTCACTTAGTCGCATTTTCGCATTAATAAACGTGTGTCAATTCACTATCAACTCATAGACTAAGCATGAATTGGGGTTTTGGGGTTTTGGGGTTTTGGGGTATTGTTACACCAATTTTTATTAAAGCATATTTCTGATTAAATTATAATATCTAAATTGAATAAAATATTATAAATACTACTTTAGTAATGAGATTATAATTTTTGTATGTAAAACCTCGAATTCCTTAAAAAGATGTTTTTTATTTATATTATTTTAGGGTATAAATAATAACTTAAATGAATAAATAGATAAAACGGAGGTTTTTTTAATGAATATAATAAATTTTAATGGATTTTAGATTTAACCTAATTAAGTTAATAATTTTTACATTTTATTGTATTTTTTATTTTTATGATTTTGACAAGAAATTATTTGAAACTAGTGTTTAAATATGATATAACGAAGTATGTTTATTTAATATCTCTGATTTATATTCTTGTTCCATTAGCTCCTAAGTATTAATATAGTCAATTAATGTTAAATTTAAAAATTAAATAAGTAGGCATATAAGTTTGTATTATTAATGAACAATTATTATTTTAAATAAGATTAGATTTCTTAGTTTTTAATAATGTGATTTATATGGATTCTCATATAAAAATATATAATATCAATATATTAATAAATAGAACCAATAATATATAAAAGATCTTATTTGAAATAAAAGTGAGTTTTATTTATATTATTTATAATTAGGTCAAATTTTGCTTTATTAGATAAAGATATTTATCTAATTTAAAATTTATTTCTAAAAAAGCATTTAAGTAATTATTCAATTAATATTAATAAAAAATCGAAGTAAAATTGTTAACTCTTTTATGTTTAAGACTTAAACCATATTAAATCCTTTGTAAAACTTCAAAGAATTGATATTTAATGTTTGTATTAAATTGATTTTTAAGATATGAATTAATATTCTTGGAAATACAGTTTTAAATAGTAAATAATTATAAAATTTAAATCATTTTAAATTTAAAAATTATTATAATTATAAGGAAAGAAGAAAGGCTTTTATATTTATGAAAAAAATTGTAAAATTTGATAAAATTTTACAGATCATTTTTACTATAGTTCGAGGAAAGGCTATATATGTAAAATCTTTGAATCATAGTACTGATGCTATCATTAATATTAATGACTAAAAAGATTCAAATTAATTTACATAAAAAAGTTTATATTTTTTAAATATCACTTATTAGACTTTTTACTTTTTTATTTAAATCTATTTCTTTAAAAAAAATTATATTTTTATATAATGTAATTGATTTCTTTGAATTATAAGAATACAAATTTTTCCATAAAATAAATATTAACATTTGGTTTTATTCTTCTATTTTAATTCATTTACTTTGTTAAACTCAAATAGTAGATCTATTTTTTTGTGCCTTTATTTCAATATATTCTTTGTTATTTTAGATTGTTTAGATAAATTAAAGTATTATCAATTTAGATTTTATAAATTCATTATTATTATAAAAATAAACATTATATATAATTATAAAAAATATAAAATCGACTTTATATTAATATGTATATCAAAATCATTGATTTTTCTAAATATAAAAAAAATTCAGTTTTAATAGACGAAAAATTAATTATTTAATTATAATTTAAATTTCATTAAAATTAAAATGATACTTTAATTTAAATTATCAACATTTTTTAAAGGAAATAATAAATTAAATATTCAAGCCGCTTAAATATTCAAATTGATGCTAGTAGTATTTAATATTATATTGAATGTAATAAATTTAGAATATTATCAAAAATTAAAAATCCTATTAAATATCAAATTGAAAATTATCAACAAATGGACTATAGTAGTGATATAAGTATGAATACTTAATTATATGAAATTGACCAACGTTTTTCCCCAAAAATTCAAAATAATGATTAGGTTTTAGATAAGTTTATCTAAGAATGTCATAATAATGCATCTTTCAAATCTTTGCCCAGAAATATCAGACTTCTAATCTACTCTTTCTTAAGTGTAAATCAAAGTTACAAAATTCTGATTTAATTGAATAAATCAGAGAAATAAGCAATACCTTATGCCAAAAGTTACAGATCTCCTAAAAATGATAAGTTCACTATAAACTCACAGTATTTATGTGATAAACTAAATTTGTGTTAATTAAGGGAGTACACTTTAAATTATAGAATCATTTTCAAAGATTATATTAATCAAACTTAAGTTGACAAACTTTTTCATTTTATCTAAGCTATTCACAACTATTCAATGGAAAATGAAGAAAATTAAATAAGCATAGTATTAAAATAATGCCAAAATATTGAAAGGTTATTATTCCCAAAAGATGTATGCTACAATACAGTCATATTTAATAAATTAACTATTGTTTAAACAAACTTGACTCTATTCGAACAAGAAATTTTCCAGTATTTAATATATTCCCAATAATTCATTTGAGAGATTCTACTTTTGGGCCTCTTTTCAAGAAATAAGTAAAATGTTATATCAATTCTCAATATTAACTTATTGCTCCATTTTTGAATTTAAGAGAGTTGAGAGTAAATAATTGTGATTTTATTGGTTCTAGAATGAAAGAAAAATTAAATTAACTTGAAGCTCATTTGAATAGTATGACAATAAATGAATCATCAAAATAAAAATTAGAGATTTAAGAATTTAATCATAATTTAAAAAGCATTACAAGTCTCAATATCATTGATAAAGAAGATTTATCAGTTTTCTATTTTGACAGTAGTCTATTAATTGATTGTTCCTTCAAATTTTTAAGATAAACCTTTCAAAATTTGTAGAAGCTAAAGCCGCACTAAGTATGCTATAGTATCAAAAATATTTTAAAAGATGCACAAAATTCAGAGTTCCCAGAGATAAATTTTGTGATAAAATTTGATTAACCGATAACCCTCTATGAATACTAAAATTAATAAATCGAAATGGAGGGTATCTCTGTTCTCATATAAGTTGAAAGAGAAACTTAAAATAATGATCTAAAATAGTTTAATTAAGACGAGAAAAAAGATATTGTGACGATAGAATTTATTGAAAAGATGAATACTTTTCTCTTATAGTTTAACATTTCTGTTTAGTAATTATAGAATGAAAATTCAACAGAGTTAGCAACTATACTTGAGTTTACAAAAACTATTGATGAATAAATTAAAATGATATCTTATCAAAGGCGCAAATTAGAATCTACTTATTAAGATCTCAAAATTACAGTATAATTAGAAACATTTTGATCTAATTTTATAACTTAAATTTAAAAATACCTACATAACTATTGAAAAATTCTGGCATAATTTAATATTTGATGTTCTATAAATTTTTATTACTAAGAGTAAAATTATATTCATTCTAATTTTACTATAAGTTAATCATAAAGTTCTAATTTTTATTTTTTTCATAAATAATACTAATAATTCTTTTTAATTATATTAATTATCAACAATTAATAAACTTTTAAATCAATTCTTATAAGATTAAATTCCAATATTAGATTAATTTTGAAAGCAATTTATATTACTATGATCCGAAGTAATTTAAATATAAATAAATAATAAGGATATAAGCAAATTCTATGCAAATTATCTTTAGAATATTTAAAAACTTTAAATTTTATTAAAAAAATATATATTAAGCGAGTATATTCAAAATGTGGAGGTTGTTAAAAATAAATTCAAAAAACGAGAGAATTAGAATTATATTTAATCAAATTTTATTTAAATTAAAAACGAAAAAATGGGTTCAATGTTCTCAAAAGTATGGCAAAGACTTATTGGCAAGAAAGAGATAAGAATTCTCATGGTCAGTCTCGATGGTGTTGGTAAGACCACCATCCCTTAAAAGCTAAAGCTCGTTGAGGTCGTAACAACTAACCCAACAATCAGCTTCAACGTCGAGGCAGTTGACTACAAGAACATCAGTTTCATTGTGTGGGATGTAGGCAGTCAAGATAAGATCAGACTCCACTGGAGACACTACTTAAAGAATACCTAAGGTCTAATCTTTGTCGTTGACTCCAACGATAGAGACAGAGTTGATGATGCCAGAGAATAGCTCCACAAGATGATCGCTGAGGAAGAACTTAATGAAGCAGTCCTCTTGGTATTCGCCAACGAACAAGATCTTCCAGGCGCTATGACTAGCACGAACTATTGCTTTTCCTTATAAATATATGTTTAATTCATAAAGTAATATGTTCAATATAACTCACTTTTTTAAAGTAATAATATGGTAAATTTTTAATTCTCTCGTTTTTTGAATTTATTTTTAACAACCTCCACATTTTGAATATACTCGCTTAATATTCAATTTAGTGATGATTATTTTAATATAGTAGAAAGTCAAATATATAAATTATTATACCGATTTTTAATAAATTATTTTTGTAGTTTGAATGATATATTAATTCAATGATAATAATTAAATAGTTTTTAACAATTATTTACCAAAATTTAATTATATTTATTTTTTTTATTTATATTTAAATAAAATTTAATACATACATTAATTATGCCTAATTTTTTAATATTGTTTTGTTGAAGTACTGCTATAATATATAAATAGTGTATTTTAATAAAATAAATGAATTGAAATTTAAGCGAATAAATCAAAATAGTTCAACGATTCCTTTGCTAAAATTAAAGATTTCCTTTAATTCATAAATTTGAAATAAATAAACGGCAAATTCAAAAAATTCAAAAATATTAAAAATATTAATTTCCCACAAAGTTTAAAAATGGAAAATCAATTATATTTCATAAAATAACAATTGAATTAGAGATATAACTATTATAAAGCAATAAATTTAATCACTTTAAAACTTTTTACCAATATTCAAAACCAAACCTCTTAGAGAGAGTTTTATGATTGTCTTGATTGATTAGGGTAATGTAGGGACTAGGGTATATTTCAGTAAGGAGACGTCAATTTTCAAATTTTTTCATGATATTTATTTTTATATTCAACTTCTTATAAGCATATTTATTGAAAGATAAGTCTGAGTGACATTTTTTTCTGTTTTCTTTTTCATAAGTTATCACTTTTACTGATGTTTTCAAGAAATTATATAATTGAATCTTTTTATAAAATTTGGATTTATGCATAATTAATATCATGCGTTCTTTATTATAATATCTTTATGCAATACACAAAAAAATCCGATCACATAAGTAAATTTATTTAAAAAATATCATAAAACAAGTGGTTAGAAGGTGATTGATAATCACAATCATGTAAAACTTTCGTTAATGAAGTATTATATAAGGATACAAATTTTTAAAATTTGTATTTACAATTTCTATAAATATTATGACACCTATTAAATATGGGTATCATATAGGCCAACCCTGTAAATTAAAAAGTAGCAAAATCTGTAACAATTTTCAGAGAAAGATTTTCATTTTATCCAATTAAATTCTTTTAAATTAAAACTAAAATTGTTTAAATTTAATTAATACTGGTACTAAATTCATTAATTTTAATATGAATCAATTTAATTTTACAAAAAACTTATTCAATACCTACTTTTGATCTAATGAGGTTTTAATGGAAAATTAAAAATCTAACTCAAGACCTAATAAGTTTCAGTGCCAACTTGAATTCTCTAAATTAGAACCAAAGCATTTCAAAAATTCATTATCATGGAATTAAAAGTATAATTTTTCATAAATTAAGATGATTTAATTAAAAAAGTAAAGCAAAAATAAACTTTATTTAAATTTTCTTTGTTATTTCAATTCCCATATTACTTATACAGATGAAAAGATAAAAAATTTAAAAGAATAAAATTCTCCATCATGAAAATATTAAATTAAATTGAATTTAACATAAATAATGAAATTAATTAAAAAGTATACCTAATCCCAAACTTTACCCTATAAATCAATCAAAACACATAAAAACTCATTAAGGGGTTTTGGGGTTTTTATTCCATTTAAATGAGTCTTCTTTTGGGCTTCTGTTAAAAGAAAAGTAAATTATTATCTTAATTTTAACAAGCAACTTAATGCCTCTTTGACCATAAGACCATTATCAAATTTACAATAATTAAGGATTGATAATTGTGTTTTATTGGTTCTAAATTGCTATATATTTATATATAAAAAAAAGAAGAAGTTTTTTAATTGGATAATACTATGGTGAATTAATCAAAAAGATAATCTCATTTAAACAATCAACAACTTTCAAAAAGCATGACAAGTCTTAATATTATTAATTAAGAAACATGTTTGGTTAATTATTATGTCAAAAAAAGTTAAAAAAATTATTATTTCCTCTAATTTTATAGAAAAAGTTTTGAAAATTTATAGAGATTAAAGGCCTATTAAATAAACTTTAATATAAATATTCTAAAAGATGCAAAAAATTTAGAGTTTCCGATTTCAAATCTTGTGATAAAATTTTATTAGTCAATTACTCTTTATGCTCAATAAAACTTAATTAATATAAATGGAATTTATATCTCTTTTCATGTACATTTAAAGAGGAGTTTAAAAGTTTCTTAATTATAATATTTAAGAAGATAAAGAATTTCTGATAGTGGCGTTGATTGATTAGTTATATAGTTATTACAACTTGTTCAACATAATTATTTAATAATTAAAGATTAATAACACCAACACAAGATTTATATTTTACTTGATTTTCAAAGATTATTGATCTATAAATTAAGAAGATAAAATTTCCAATGCATATTTGATAATCAAATAATCAAGATTTCAAAATTGTGGTATAATTAGAAAATAATTGATAAAATTTTATAAATCAAACTATATTGTAAATTTCGATTAAATGATAGATAAAATTTTCAGAAATAAAAATGTGATTTCCTTAAATATTATTATTACAACAACTTGACTTGTTGTTTTAAATATTTTCAATATAAACGACTAATAATTTTATTTATTGCATAAAAAAATCATACTTTGCTTAAATAATATTTCAATCTATATTCCTAAAAAATACTAAAGCATGAATATTTCAATTTGCTTAATATATTTTATTCTATAATTATATTTAAAATTTTTATAAATAATGATATGATTATATGTATTTTATTCTTTGTAATTACCCATTTACACACAAATGACAAAAAATATAAATATGATAATAACATTATACTTTTGAACAATTATGACAACTTGAATTAATATATGGATTAATATTATATTTATTCAATAATTATTCCAAGTAAAAATTCCGATAAAAAACAGTTATAAAAATTAATCCCAATAATCTAATAAATATGGAATCAATAAAGTATCAAATTAATGTAAAGTTATTAGAATATTGAAATAATGTTAAATTAAAGTCAAAAAATGGAGCAGAGTCAATTATAATTTTAAGTAAATTCTTCTCAATTTCATTCACAAAGCAATCCATTAAATCAAAAAATTATATGATCTCAAGAAGTTTCTTGAATAATTAAATTTTTACTACACTAATTACATAAATAAATTCTAATTAAATTGTTTAATTTGCACAGTTTTAAATTGATTTTATTTTGTTTAAGATTTGTTTTTCAATTTAAATAATTTAACATTTTATATGTAATCACATTCAATTATTTAATTTCATATTTCTACCACAATATATATAAAATATTTATTTTTAAATTAATTTGAAATTTATATCGTTTTACAATTCCACATATTTAAATATTCATATTATAATTACTAATATATAAGAAATTATGCAATATTTTGAATAATATTTATTTATATAAAATATGCTATCAAGTTTTTTAAGTTGCTTATACCGCAACTAATCCAACAACCAATATGATGAATAAAATATTAAATTAAGAACAAATACAAAAAAATCCTTGACATGAAATATCAGACTTATGGTCTACTCCTTCTTAAGTATGAATCAAAGTTACAAAATATTGATTTAATTGAATAAATCAGAAAAATTATCTATTCCTTTTGCCAAAAATTCTAGATTTTCTCAAAATGAAGAGTTCTACATGAACTCACAATATCTATGTGATCGCATAAATTTTAGTTTATTAAGAAAATATACTTAAAATTATACATTAATCCTCAAAGAAGTAGTGAATCAAGCTTAAGTCAACGTATTGGTTAAGTTTATTCAAGCAATTCACAAATAATCAAAAGGAAATGACGATATACAGATAAATATAGAATTAAATTAATGCCAAAATATTGAAATCTTAAATGTCCTACAAAATTTACAATACAGTTCAGTAAAATTTAGAAAACTATCAATTGCTAAGACAGACTTAACTTTTTAAGATCAAGAAACTTTTCCATTTTTAAATATTTTTTCAAAAATTCATTTGTAAAACTCTTTCATAGGCACTCAATTAATGAACCAAGTAGAGAATTTTGTAAATAATGAAAATTAACTTAATACATCCACTCCAAAACCATATTTAAAACTAAAAGAAATAAGCATTCGTGATTGTTTTCATATTGACCGAAAAATCTTAGATGGCCAAATTAGTCAAGATAACATTATAATGAAAAATAATTTATTGCTTGATTTTCCAACATATATATTGAATAACAGATTATACATGAAGAATTTAAAATGCATTGCTAGCCTTCTTATTTTTGATAAAAAAGAGATTTCTATTTAATATTCAAACGATAATTTAGGAATTGATTATACCTTCAAGTTCTTACAGAAATCCTTTGAAAATTTGAAATAAGTATATCCTCATTAAACAAGTTACAGAATCCAAAATGTAATAACAGATTCATAAAATAAAAAATTGCCAGAAACTAATATTTTAATCAAATTTAATTAGCCTTTAATTATAACATCCAAAACAAAAAGACTTCATTCTTACAAAATTGATGAAATATCTATTACATTACGAAATTAAAAAATAAATAATTGCAGTAATGACTTAATAAACAATGACTAAAATGTCAATTTTTCATCAATTAATGAACTGAGAAGTTTGTACAAATAATACGACATTTCTGTAGACTAATAATAAAATGAATAATAAAATGGTCAAAAGATACTGAATGAATTTTTAAAAGTTATTGATGATTAAATCAATAATATAACTTATAAAATAACTTAAAATGCTGGTTAAGTATTTTAAAGCTTAGAAATTAGTTGCTCATTAGAATAATCTTGATTTAATTTTTAATAAATTTAATTGGTATAATTTATTATTATTATTAATAAAATCTTCATAATTTGCTCAATAAATTCAAAAGAATTTTTATAAACTTATATTGTTACTAATGAGTATAATTGATTGCTTAAAGATTATATTTCATAAAATCATTTTAATTGGAATAATGAATAAAGTTTAAAAATTATAATTTGATAAAACTGATATATTTTTATTATATAATTAAACTTCAAAAAATATTTTATTTTAAATGCTCCTCTAATTTATTTTCTGTAATACCTAATAAGTTTGAAAATCATAAACAACATTATATAATAACTTATTTTTTATTAATCACTCAATTTTTATATTATTTTATTAATTATATTTACAATTATAAAAGATTCTTAAGTACACTAAAATAAATTTAAATTATTATTTTCCAACTTTATTAAATTTAGTATTGTGATATATTTATATAGGCAGAATCTAGACCTTTAATCTGAAATAAATAAAAATTTGTAGCTTAATTAATAAAATATAATATATATATTATAATAATACATAGCCTAAGTAATTAAAGTCATGCTTTAATAATTATTTAATTAGAAATATTCATAATTTTAAAACAATGAGCTTTTTCAATAATGTAACTCATGAAGATTTTTCAGATAGTTACAGATTGAATTTAGTAGAAAAAACAATTTAAATATTAATTAATTGTTTAATTTGAATATTCAAATTTATTCAAAAATATATATAATTTAAAAATAATATAATTAATATATCAAATATAATTGAGGAAATGTCTAAATTTATAATAGAGTAATTCGAATAAAAATTTGAAAAAGATGACAAACAATCAGTATTTTAAATTTAAAAGATTTAAGTGACAAATTTTCCTCTTTTGGATGGTTAATAAATAAAAGAGCAAAACATCATTAATTTGAAGCAAAATTGCTAATATGGTACTAAAACTAAAAAATGCTTATAAAGTTACATTAGAGATATTATTTACTCATACTTATGCGTAAATTAGTGGTATCATATCATGAAAAGATTATAGAAGTCTGAAATCAAATTAATTTAATGCCAAATAGATTAAAGAAAATAAAGTAATGATCCTTTTTGCTTAAGCTCAACTCATCTCACATATTTTTACGGTTATGATCATTTTACAAGGTACGCATAAAACTACACGATTGTTTTCAGATGATTTAATAGTTAATTGAAGCTCGGAGAAGTTTTATACTTTCTTAAAACTATGGATCAAGAATATCAAAAGCATGAAATAAACATAGTAATCATATAATGCTCAAAATTTGAAAATTTAGAGATATTAGAAGAGCTTAAGTTTACAAACATTAAATTCAATAAATTATCAATAATTAACTCAGAATTTACCTTTTCATTTGCGAAATTATAACCCATTTTTGATTTATTTCCAAAAATCTATTTAAAAGATTCAAACATTGGACATATCTTTAAAAATAGAGGGAAAAATGATGAAACTTATTAGGATTTTCTCTTGAAACCAACTAAAAATTTATACAGCAATATTTAAGAATTAAAGATCGAAAATTGTGTCTTTATAGATTCTAAGATGTTAGCCAGCATAAGAAATCTTGAAGTCCTTACAATCAAAGATACAATACTTAACTAACCAAGTCTATAAATTTTGAGTAAATTTTCATTCTAAAGTCAATTAAGAAAGCTTTGTTTAAAACATAACAAGTGATTATAAAGCTAAGTAGAAGAATCTATGCTAGAATAAAATGAGAAGTATCTCTAATTTTCTTTTGAATTTACAAAAATGAACTCATTTTTGTTATAAAAGCTTAAATTTAACATAAACTACCGGAGTCTAGAGTAATTGCTACTTGATTCTAAAAATTTTAAATATTACTATACAGATATAACCATAAGAGTTGACGATGAATTGAATCTTTCTGAAATATTAAATAAGATTATCAAAATATAGTATAAATCCATTACATTGAAGGTATCAAAAGTAAATTACTTTGGTGAAAAAATCTAGGATTAGCCATTAGAAAATGGGTAAAATATGTCTCAAAACTTGATTATGTAACTATATGACTTTTACATAAAGCAAAATGTTTTTGTTGAAATGTTAGAGAATCATTAGAAAGATAGAATTAACTTAGTATTTACATAATAATCAGGGAGTTCTGTGAAATAGATATCCATTTAAATAAAGGACCCAGAATCAAAAAGATTATTTTTACAATCATGATTTTGATTCATAATAAATCATTAATTCTATAAAAATTTTTAACTAATTATTTTTCATTAATTACACATCTTATATTAAAATTACATATTATCTCAATTATTTTATTTGCTAAATTTGAAGATCTTTGAGATATTTTATTTTGAATTAGAAATCTTAGAAAATAAATAAGTTATGGATATATTGATTTTAATTAAAATTAATTCATCACATATGACTGATTAGTAAAATAATATTAATTTATAAAAGCTATAAATATCATACACAATTTTACATAGTAGACTATTTGGGGAAATATAGTAAATTAATAGACCATTTTAATAAATAAAAATTTTTTAGCTTTTAAGAATAAAATTTATTTAGTTAAACTTAATTAGTTATTTGTTAATAAAGTCTCTTTCATCAATTTCATAATTATTTAAACATTATGCTTTACATTAAATTTCAATTTTGTAAAAAAAAAATTATGCTTTCAATTTTACCAGTGACACTAAAATAATATTCATAAAATATTTAATATTTATTTAACCAAGAAGCCTAAATTCTTTTGCTTTAATTTTATATTTACTTATGAATGTGTATCTTTCCTATAAAATATTTACATTCTAAAAAAAGTTGTGATAACTTAAACTTTAAACACCAAATTTATTACCTTTATAATTAATTTTTCCTTTGTTAAAAACAATTCATTTATTATTATTTCTAAACCAATATAAATTTGTATCTATAAATTGTTCAATTTCATATCAAAATAATTATTTTATGTAAAAGTTTTTTTTTCTTAACGATTGTTTATCTCTTAACTCATAAACTGTAAAAAGCTATTTAAATAATTTCAATAAATAAATTTTCAAATATATATTAAAGATTTAAAATTTTCTATTAGAGACCAAGAAATAAATTAAAAAATTAAATATTATTTAATAAAAATGTTATCTAGAATTTCGAGTTGCTTCTAATTATGCCAATAAGAAAATGATTATTGATAAAATAGAAAAAGATAGGAAATTGAATAATTAAATCAACATTTAAATATTTAAAATTTGGTCATAAGTCCCCAACTGTTGGAATGAGTGAGAACGAACAAGCTGATATTAGTGTAAAAGTACAAAGATTTGAACGATCAACTACTTTTGAACGTTTTAGTCGATTTGTATGATTTCTAACAACATTTACGAGTATAGTGGTGATTTGAAGCTTGGTACTCTCAACCATTGGTGCGAATGCTGGTAGTTATAGGTAGGATACTGCGATGAGATTGCATAATGGTGATGAGAGTGATGGTTTAGAGTGTTGATTCAACCATACAATCCTTTTTAGTGCTAAACTTCGTGATTCAGGCTCGTTAAGGTTATAGCATCTATGTGAGGGCACGAAACAACCACGATTGGCTATAGCCACGAAGTCGGTGTCTCGAATGCGCGCAAGCGAGGGAGGTTGTGATGGTTTGGAAGGTTTGATTGATTTAAACTTAAACTTAAAAGTGTAATATGTAATAGTTCGTTTTAATAGCTAATCTAATCATTTACACGCTCGTCGTCGCGATTCTTGGTTTTCTTGTCACTCTTGGTAGGTTGTGTATTGTTGCCAACATTTGCTTCAAACGAAGCCGTGCTTGATGGTGTTGCACCACTGCTTCACGCTGAAGGCCCAGAGCTTGTTCACGTCAGTCTTGGTCATGGCTTTCAGAATCTCCGAGAGGCGCTTCACGAGGTGGATCCTATATTGGGTTAAGCTTACTATACTTACTTGCTGTCTGCTTGCTCCTATCGAAGGTGCCTTTTTATGTACGAGAACAACTGCTCGATCGGGTTGAGCCAGGGCGAGTACTCGGCGTTGAATAGCACTGTCACCTTGAACTTCCTGGCTGTAGCCAGCACCTTCGAATACTTGTGAATGACTGCGTTGTCCATGAGCAGCATGATCCTCTTCGACGCGAGGTCCTTGTCAGTGCGCAGCTGGCGCAGGGTGTGATAGAGGAAGTTCTCGAACAGCATGGCGTCGAACGCGCCCTCGATAACCTGAATCGAGATCAACCTGTCCTTGGTGATGGCCGCCACGAAACTCATGGAGAACTGCTG
>ARYC01003417.1:0-31634 GCA_000711775.1 Oxytricha trifallax | reverse complement strand
TTCTTCTCTTAGTGCCAGCACCTGCATCTATATTCATTTCATCTGGCTTTTAAACATCTTTATAAAGTCTCTTGCTAACTTCATATATTTTCTTTGACTTTCTCTCTCTGTGAACCTTTGCATTCTCTTTCATTAGGAATATACCAGTCCCAGATTTCCCTATAAAGTTTAAATCAATGCTTACTAGAGAGGTAAGGATGCTTCTTAAGCTCAGCGAGCCAGGCCTCACTTATTAGTATGCCTTGCTTCTTTTAATCTTCAGGAGAAATAGAGTAGCGTTTTTTGTGATCTTCTTCAATGATCTCTTTGAGATAACTCTCTCTTAAAGTGCCAAGAACACCAAAGAAGAAGCTCCTTTCTGGAAGCTTGTTGGAGAGTTGTTTCTTGGTAGGAAGATAAACAACCAACTCTTCATCATTCATCACATCCTCGTAGAGATTAGTGACTGAAATCTCTGGGTAGTTTGGTATATCTATCAAATTTATTTCATTGTTTTTAAATGCTTTCTTCTCATCGCAGAGTATAGCTTTTAAGAATGAAATTTTGGTACCTTCCATCGTTGGAAGGAATAAACCCACTATAGTATATGATTAATTATATGTCAAATGCTTACCATGCTAAGTAAGGTATCGATAGAGATCTTCCTTGCTTCCAAATCTTGAGATCATTTCATAAGCTTCAACCCTCTTCATTGCAGTACTTATAGATTCCATCCTTGTTCCTTCTCTTGTTATTGAATTTCAAATTACAATATATAGAGTTCTGGATCCTACTATTAAAAATCTTAGTATTAAATATGGGCATCTTATAGGAGGTCAACCTGGTAAGGATACGTGGAGAAAGCTGGCATAAGCTGTATCAAACTTTAGAGATGGAGCTCCATTATTATCTATTTAGTTCCATTAAATTAGTACTAAATTTGTTTAAATTTAATTAGTACCGGTACTAAATTCGTTTAAATTTAATTGGTACCAATTTAATAGTACCAAAACTTAATTAGTACCAAGTTTTAAACTAATGAGGTTTTAATGGAAAAGTTCCAAAATGGTTCAAAACCTAATTGGTACCAGTACCAACTCAATTTTATACTTAGTTGGTACCTAAATCGAAATTATTAAGTATGAAATTAGAAAAATTATATTTATAAACTAAGCATAAATATGATCTCTAACACCTTATATTCAACCATAATTGTTGTCGTATCAACTCCTATCCAGAGTGACTATAGCCAGAATAGTTATTAGAGCTTTATAATAGAAATTTAAATTTGAATTAAAACATGGCGTCCAACTTAAATCGTAAGGCAGTTTCTCTTGGAACAGGTCAATCATTACTCAACTTTGGCTCCTCCAAGAAACCAGAAGTAATTTATATTGAAAAGGAGGTTGAGCTAAGAGCTCTAGAGTTTGAAGCTGAGGTCTTTAAAATATAAGTTTAAAACAAGAGGTAGAGTGCAGAGATAGGAGTTTAAATATAAGTTGAATTGGTTGAGGAAGATAAGGAACAGCAACCAATTGAAAAAATTCAAACATTTTAATGTGAAGACTGCTAAAATTTCTTCTCAACTGAGTCGAGCTTGAAGAGGCACATTAAAGAAGTACATTCTGGCGAAGCCAAGATCTATTTTAAACATGACAAAGTGGATGGAAGGTACCAATGCACAACATGCATGAAGTCTTATACTCACTCAGCCAAAGTAAAGAGGCATATGCAAAAGCACCACTTAAGTGAATTCCTAATAAAAGATAAAGAAACTTAAAAGCTTATACCTGCTAAAAGAAAAAATAACTCTCTTGAGTCATAAAGAGAACAGGAGGAAAGGCTCAAGAGGCAGACGCGTTTTGAATCAATGAATCAGCCAGCAAATGGTACTCTTATAGCATGTCTTTAAGAGAGAGCTATGTATATACCTGCATTGAATGCAATTGATATTGAAAGCTGTATTGAAAATTACTTGCATTTTGACTTGCCAAACAAGGCTAAGCTTATAGTGGTTGAGAGTATGCTTACAAAGTATATCCTTTCAAGTATCTCATTAAAAATGAGCAGTATCAAAATGAATTTGCAAATGAATACATAATACTGAGGGAGGCTTAGAAAAAATAGTTTAAGAACTTGCTTAGACTTGATGGAGTTATTCTTGGGCATGGCTTTGTTGCATTATGACTGAAAAAGTTTGAAATGACTTTAAGAGAGTATCTCTATCATAATAGATACCCAGATGATTTAAATGAGATACTGTCAGAAATGATTAAGGGTGTTTAAGAGCTCCATGAACTTGGGTATGTACATAGAGATTTGAAGCCTGAAAATGTTATGTTAAATCTCTGTCCTTTTGAAATTGTAGTCATTGATTTCAATAGAGCAATAAGATAAGAAATTGTGACTTTGGCTAAGGTGCTTGGCACTCCAAGATACTTTCCAATCAGGGAGAAGTGGACTAATGGCTCTGTTTAATGGGATGTATGGGGTGGGTTGGGGTTTGTTGGTTGTGTGGGTTTGTTTGTTGGGGGCAGTTGAGCCCCCTTGCCATAATCTTAGAGTGCGATATGGAAAATATGTCTTACTTTGGAACAAAGCACGAAAAATAATCAATAGGTTTGGCTTCTAAACATATACAACAGGAAGATGTCTGCAATGAAATTAAGAAGCTTGTAGATATGATAATCGTGAGAGCTCCAGCTTATCCAAGATAATCGCTAGAAGACATACATGAAGCACTCAAGAGAGCTAGATTCAAGAGGTACCACAAAGATAAGCAGATAAAATTTGTCTGAATTAAATACAATAATACTCATTAAATATTCATTAAATTCACAAAAAACCTGCATTTTCACTACTAACCCCAATAAGACCCCAACAATACCCTACAAATCAAAGCACTTATAAACCTCACAAGCGTTCGGTTGATTGTAAATAGATGTCGAGGAATCCTCAGGAGAAGATATAATATACAATTTTTGGCATGGATTTTGGCGTCTTTCCCCTGCCCATAACTTCTTAGAATGCCTATCTCCATCCATTCTGATTATGCTACTATTGCTTAGCGGCCTCGATATTGTCTTCGTACGGCACTCGCTTGGCTCGTCAATATTTCCATTTCATCACTCCCAAGATGTGCCCGTGGTGGGGAGGTAGAGAAATAACCCAAGGATTTAAATAAATATAATATTATTGTTAAGGATTTTAAGATTCAAATCGCTAAAGTCAGCTGAGAAATTACATCTGTGGCTGCTATTTGACAAAAGACACAATGATTAGGTGCCCTTGAAGAATCCAATGATTAGAGCTCACAATTGTCAATAGATGTCGATGAATCCTCAGGAGAAGATAAAATATACAATTTTTTGCATGAATTTTGGCGTCTTCCCCCTGCCCATAACTTCTTATATTACCTTTCTCAATAATATTATATTTATTTAAATTCTTGAGTTATTTCTCTGCCTCCCCGCCACGGGCACATCTTGGGAGTGATGAAATGGAAATTTTGACGAGCCAAGCGAGTGCCGTACTAAGTTTATATCGAGGCCGCTGAGCTAAAACCAATTGATTTTTATTTCCCTTTAATATTATTTTTATTTATTCCTGTATATTAATTATTATTTTATTATATTCAGATAAAGTTATTAGGTATTATAATTTGCTTAAATTTTTTCATATTTTTTTCTTCTTATTTTCAGCATTTAATTTTATTTGAGGAACTTTATTTTAAAATTCTATCAGTGATTATGTCATTCATTAGTCTTTATTATATCTATGAATAATTTACGTCATCATTTAAGTCAGCTATTTATTTTTTTACATTATATCTATTTTTATTAATTGCTTTTATTCGTTTAAACCAAATATATATTTTCCTTATGGTCTTTTATATTGTAAATAATTATTATGATTAATTTTACTCTCGATACTTTTATCCCTTTCTTAATGCTGTCCTCCTCCTTATATACAGCACTGATCTTCTAGAATTATTTTAATTGCCTATGTAAATTTGTAATAATACAAGTACTTCTCTATGAATTATTAATTGTTATATCCCTTTGCTCATTAGAAGATAACGATTATTTTGGTCCGATTTTTATATAAAGTTCCTTGCATTATTCTCTAAAACCTTAATCACTATCTCCACATCTGAGAGCTCAATGTAAATTTCCTTGCTGTTAATATTATTTTTAACCAGATCAGTTCATGGTCTCTTAACTTGACTTGCTTTGTTTTCCAACTGATCATCTCAATATTAGAGATGGTTTGATCAAGTAGGTTTCTTTAAGAATGAGTCTCCATATTCTCAGAAATGGATGCTTATAGCTCTTCCTAATTTATGTTTTTCATCTATTCCTTGATATGATACTAAAAATCTCCTATTTTATTATATGACATTTTAAGCATAGGAATTTTATAATGTAGATCAGTCAGTCTGTATTTGGGCATTTTAACCTCACTACATAAATTGTGGGGAGGAATGCTGTCTATTATAACGCATTTAAGATCTTTACCAAGTTGTCCTTTTAATTCTAATCTTATATATTCAGACGATTTTAAAGATAAATTGAGGAATTTGATCGATTTACATTATTTTAGTTAGTCATATTATTATCAGTATTATACTTTTTAGAGATTGAATGTCATTCGAGTAAAGTTTAATGCCTTTCTTACTTAAAATAAAGTTTATTTTTAAATTTTTCCATAAAAATTATATTACAGTTTTTAGTTTATTAACCATATATGGTATTATGTCGTCCATTTATATTTATTAGATTAAATGGTTATTATAATAATATGGGAATATTGTAGATTATTAAAACAATGGATATTGCTACCACAATAATTAATAATAACCGGTAATAGTGGATACCAATTAGTTCATATATACTAATGTTTACTCAATAATCTATTTTAGTTTTAATCATTAAATTTCAATTATGCTTTGCTTATTTGACAATTGTTGAATGAATATATTAATATGCTAATATTAAAATTATACCTTGAATTTTATTTATTAATATTGTATGAAATTCAAATATAATAACATATTCATAGTTACTTTACGTCAATAAACTTTATATAATATTTATACCATGAGTTATCTTAATGTATTTATAGTATAAATTACTGTTGTTTATCACTACAACTCCTCAACCAGTTGCCAACTCGATCTATGCTGTGCTGTTGATGATACAAATTGACGTCTTTAACCATAAATTAATCTCAATCTCTTTATAACTAAACTTGTTTCAGTTTAGAGTTCAGACCATTGATGTTTATAAGCAAGTTCTGAATTTTAATATTAATACCATTGTATTAACTTATTTTTTGTAGTAATAATTGGGCTCATTATATTGACCTTTACTTCCTTGGTATTTTCTAGTTCATCTTACCAATCTTCTCGTTTTGATACCCATTAATGAAAACTGAGTCCACTTATATCGAAAATCATTACTTTGAAATGTTTATACTCTTAACACTATTGCGTTTTAATCAATCATTTTGATTTTAAAAAGTTGAACTTTGCAAACTTCGGTTTGAATATTCAATCTATGTAAGATTAAAATTTGAAAATTAGTTTAGAATTACTCTAATTTCATTGGTTCTAGTCCTTAATTTACATGGGCAAATTACACTTCCCTCCTAGTAAACATTGTTATTATTTTTTAAACTTTGTTATTGCCTCCTCTAGCTGCATTAATTTATATAAATGTGCTAAGACACCATTGTATGCCACTCAGTAAGTGCTTCGCAATATTACTCATCAAGAAAGGATTTGAAAACTTATATATGTTGATGATTAATATTATACTATTTCTTACAAAGATACCATTTTAGTAATCTACATTTATGAAATACTCTAATTAATTTGAGTTTATCATGAATTCGAATTTAGTTTATCTCACAATACCAAATAAATAAATAAATAACTTCTTATATTAAACTGGGATCATTAAATAGTTTTAATAGTCACATATGATTCAAGTACAATCACCTTTTTTAAATGGGTATTTTAAATTAAAATATTAAATAAAAAATAAATAAAACTTTAAATCACGTTTACTACAATATTAAATATTTAAACTATAATTTGTAGTTTTTACACTACGATATATTTACACTATAAATTATAGTAAATGAACGATAGTCCTCCTTTTAAACTATCAAATATTTAATTTCTTACAAGTGATGTTCATTCTCAATTTAATTCAATTGAACACTCTAATTAGCATCATTTCACGACTTTCTTAATTATCAATTCTAATTAAATTAAAAATAAAATTATGATCAAGGTTATAAAACAAACTATAAATGCATCAGAAAATATGTTTATCTCTTTACATATTACATAAACTTCAAGCATTTTAAGAATATCAGAGAGTGACATTATTCTTGAATAAAAGATTTGCAATATAAATAATAAGATAAACTTTAATATAAACCAAGAAAATTATTCAAAATGTTGTAGCATTTTTATTATTAAATACTAATTTCGAATGCATTGTGTTGAATAGATTGTTAAATTATTCAGATTACTGAAGAATATGCTCTATTTTGAAGACTCTCTTCTCTCTAAAACTCTCCTCGTTATTCGAATAGTGCTTTATACATGTCTATTGATGATATTGCTGTTTAATTTCATTTGTGTTATTTAAAATACCCCCTCTAAATCCATATACAAATATAATAGTGGGTGAGTTAGTTCTTTAAATACTACCAACAACGAATTGTTACATTGTTGGGGATATATTTTTGGTAATGGAAAAGAAATAAGATCATAGTAGGTCATTTAAATTATATAAGATTAATATAAATATTAATAAAAAGCAAAATGAGAATATAAAATAAGAAGATAAGAGAAGAAATGATAGAACAGCACCTTAAGCTCTTCAATGACTACAGAAAACAAGAAAGGATTCATGAAAACTATATACTTACCCCCCACCAAAGTTAATAAAAAGACATTGCTCTAACAAGAATCAGGCATTTATGCTTCAATTATTTTTAAAATTGTCAATTGAAAGAATATGGATTACATTACCTTATAAAACATAGAAAATATCTAAAAGATCTGCTCATTTGTGGACTTTTTAAAACATCTTTATATGATTTCCTCTGTAAATTACTTTGAAATAATAATAACTTCATACTATATGCCAATGTATCAATGCAAGTCTTAAATTATAGTTTCAACCAAAAGTAGAATTATTGAATGAGTAAACTATATAATAAAGAGTAGAGAGAATAAGCCAATTAACCATTATAAATGATATTTCTTATACAACTTATAGTGTATAGATAGAAATTGCTATAATTAGTAGAAAGTATTGCTTAATAAATATGGGGTGGTTGAAAATATATATATCTACTGAGGAGTTCAATTGATTTACATTTATATCATATGACTGTGTATATTCACGCATATCTCACATAAATAGCAACTTCCATGAGATAGATCAAGCAGAAAAATCTATTGCCGAATGATTTGATATATTTTAAATATCTCTTCTGGGATTTAATTCCATAGTCAAGCATAGCACTATTGGTCACATAGAAATAAAATAGGAAATCATATGAATATGAGAATATTTTAGCTATGGTTAAATTCCTTTCAAATACCAACGTTAAATCATCATATCTAATGGGTTCAATCTTTGAGAGTCTAGTAATAGTCAAAAGAACAAATCACAATAGTTGCATTACATTATTCTATAGTTTCTTTAGAATCATTTCATTATCTAATGGGGGGTAACATTGAAATAAACTCGTATATTGTTTCCTCTGAAATAATTTGTGTACTATTATAATTAACAAACTCAATATCAACCAGTTTTTATAGAAACATTTGTATACAAGCCAAACAAATTCCTTAAAGACTATGGAGGTTATGATTCAAACACAAAACTGAAGATCCATTATAACACCAGCAGAGACAATCGTATGTATTGCTAAAACTTTATATTATATATTTCAATTGCTTACCCAATAAGAAATTAAGTTAATTGAAGGATCCAAATTGCTGAAATTAGACAATTTTCTGAGCAGATATACCACTTGATTCCTTAATCGCATGTCTTCTCTTATTGCTACAAGCGTGTAATTTATATAGCTTGTTGACATTCCTGAGTAATATATGAATACGCTATATTGAAGAGTCAAGATCAATTTCAAGATTTACTATTACTTTAAAGAACATGGTCCCAGCCTATTTACTTTAATAGCTAGGACTCTGTTTTCTCTTTGTTATATATTATTTTTAATTTTAACTAGTAATTTATTAATTTTAAATCAACAATTCAATTCTTCTCTATATAGATATATTTTATATATACTATAAATTAACATGAAGTATAATTAGTATGTTAGTATGTTATAATTGAGGTCTCTATGGACCCCCAACATGACCTCTTAAATCGATCAGAACAGATCGGGCAGGGTGAGTGCACAAAGTTTTAACACCTTGTAGGATTCGAACTCCATATGTTATCAGTATGAATTCAGATTCACGCTCTGGTCCAACTGCACATAGAATTCGAAGTCTACTTGGAAACTACGGTATATATACCACAGGACACTTGGCATGAAGTATAATATTTTATTGATCTTTTGATTAGATATTCTCTTAAAATAATGATTGTTAAATAATTACATATTTCCTGTATATTTACATGCTTTAATTGTTATTAAAAACATTCAAGGTTCATTTCAAAGTATTTATAGTGTTTAAAAATTGCAATTGCTAATTAATAATGAATTTATTTGATCATTTTTGAATATTTAATTATTATTATTTAACTGGTTGATATAACTAAGCTATCCAGTAGATTAATTAAAATAATCATAAATTAATTTAATTGTGTTTTGACTTGATAATTATTGAGAATATGCTTTATAGATCTCGTTTAATATTGAAGTGTTAACCATTGTATTTTAATAATATTGTATAGGGGCATTAATACTGTGTAAATCTAAACTGGGTCATGAATGGTAATTATTATTTATTTTAAACTTAGAATTGTTTATTAATTAGGGATTTATTCAAGGAATTTAATTGAAATTTTAAACTATTCCCCCCTTTTAATTGTCCTGTAATTGAATTTTTCATTTTCTTTTAGATATTCCATAAATTTATTATTAACTATTCCATTTACTAAAAGTGATAGCATATTACAAGGAGTTACTTTAATTATTTAAGTATGAATTTCTCAATCGTCAGACGCAGTTTTATTATTCAAAAAATAATACTCTATCTTTAAATTTCATTAGAAATATATAACTCTTATTTATACTTATTGCCACCATATAAAATATTAAAAACTAAAGTGTAATGGAATTTGAAATACTCTCTTTAATTAAATATAAAATAATATTATCATTAAGCATTAATCATTATTTATTTATGATTTTTACAATTTCCATATAACTAGCCTTGCACTCTCCTGGTGTCTCCCTAACGTCATTTTACTTTTACATATTACTCAGATTCAACTTGATTTTTTTCATTGTGGCACAGTTAAAACTTAGTGGCCCTCTTCTTAGTGACAAAGCGTTTGAAATGTATTGCAAATGATTGGAGGATGTAGGGGTTCTCCGAAAACATTTCGATTGTAAAACTGAAGCGCTGCTCCTTGATTTCCTCAATAATTTACTCAAATCTCTAAGTCACTCAATTAGTATCATGTTCTTCTCCTTCAAGTGCCTATTCTCTCTTTGCTGTTGCTCGTCATCAGATGCGATCATCTTCATAAAAGTTCCCGCTTAGCTCTTAATCCTCAAAGCACCAACCAAGAGTATTCTTTATTAGTCACTCCATTACATTCGGTGATTAGAAGAATTTGATTTTGGATATTATTATTTCCTTCTTCCTGCTAACGTATCTCTGCTCATCCCTGTCCTAGATTCCTTGAGCTTGAACTATTCGATGCATTATCATACATTGCAGTGACAAGTCACTCCTAAACAGGCAACTTCTCAGATCACCGTTATAATCGTCAATTTAAAAGGTGATACTATCCGCATATAATTATTCTAGATTAATGGTACAGTTCTTGTAAGCCTTCTATGACAGCCACCATTAAAGATGATGAAACTAGGCTAGGTATTTTAAGTCAGGTGGTTCACGATGCATACAAACAATTTTCCTCTACGTTCTTTAGGTATTCCTCTAGAATTTAAAGGAATTCGCTATTGAGAATTTTACTAAGTCTTATGGTATTCCTCTAAAGCTTAATGGTTTCTGCCAAAAGGCATCCCTTGCTAGAACAGTGCTTCCTGAGTCACCTGAGTAGTGCCCCGACGAAGAAGCAGCGTGCACCGTAACTGCAGAAACAGCCTTATAGTGTGGTGATTGAGTTTGACTCATGAAATCTTCTTATTATTCAACGTTCCAATATTTATCCTCCCCATCTTTTGTCATTGTGGTGGTAGATCCAAATTCTCCTCTCATTATCAGCCATTGGTTTCTAATTGAATGTCTCTTCCTCCTAAGTCTTGCCCTTCGCTTTTGGTGGTTGATAGGGAAGAGCTCCCTAGCGGTAATCTTGAGCTCAATCTTATCTTGGATATAGAGGCCGTATTCTCTCGTGCTCTCGTGGCCAAGGATTGCTTCAATGTTAGTACTTAATATCTCTGGCAGGCATTCGGATTCATTAATAACTTCTAGCAGCCTTTGTAGTCTTTGGTGGCAAATGTAGATAGGTAGAGGGTGCAAGATTATTGATTTAACAAGCAGGAGAAGGACCTAGGTGACCGGAGACACCTAATGAGCAGAGGAGGAGTAACTCTTATTGATTGTGGACATCTTTTAATCATCTAATATCTTTCGAAAGGGGTACTTTATGACAAGAGTAATGTTTAATTTACTTAAAGTTATAATAATTAATTACAAATATCCAATAAATAAGTGGTTGCTTTTTAAACTACTAACTACCCCTTGTAGTAGTAGTATTAATAGTAATAGACTACTTAAATTATAAAAAGCAACTTGATAAAAACTATACTAATTATTGGTTAAATATCAATAAATTTTAATTTTAACGGTTACCTAATTAAAATGTTTATAACATCTTTTATACACATTTAGATTATTTTTAATTAACTATTTTATTTAATTATTCAATTTAAATATTTATAAAATTAAAAAACGCTGTACTATCAATACTAAAGAGTAGCGATATCACACCTTAGATGGCAAAATTCCACATTCATTGAATATCGTTAGTTGCATTTAAGCTAGTTAAGCTGAATAAGGTAGTTGATGAGCATATACACGGATCTGGCAGTGCATCAGGAAGAAACGGTCTCAGCACAGACAATATTGCAGTTGAAGGGTTTACATTTATGAAGTAAGCTGCTAAACTATTCGTATTTAACTATTTTACAATAGAGAGGTAAATACATTGATTTAAATATAATAATTATATGTATATTCATAATTATTGAGATAACTGCTTGCCAAGTATAATGAGTTTGCTGGTTGATTTTTATTCAACAGTTTAAGCTCATGCTATTATTACAGGCATTAAGTAAAAAGAAGGTTTAATTGATAGATTTTTAAGCACTCATCTTTAATAAGCTTAATTTAATGAATGGAAATGGAAAGAACTGTCTTGGTATAAATGATAGACTTGTAGAGGTGGAGAGAAAAGCTAAGTGTAAGGATTTGTATTTAAATATCAATCCTTTTATTTCAATCTGCTTGTTTATAATTTACTTTATTAAGTGGTTAAAAACAACAAACAAATTAATTAAATAAACAAAGACCAGTGCTCATTTGATTAAGATTAAACATGAATTTAAAACAGAGTAGTTAGTCAGATCACTTTGAGGCATATTATCAGCTACCAATTCATTTAATCATCACAATCCATTTACAATTGATGTGCAGGTAAAATTTAGCAAGATTAAGGTTGTTTATTGTCAGCGAACTGAGTAATTTGAGTGTACTAGGTCTATATAATTAATTTACAATAATTTAGTATATTTTAATAATATATTTATAAATTAATATACGATATATTTATATGTTAAGTTGGTTCATAATAATTAAAAATATATAGGGCACTTCAAATGTGTAGTAAAACAGGTACATTTATTGGGCTTCTACATATGCATTGATTCTTAATTCAATCAAATACTAAATTGGTTTGAATTAAATAAGATTAAAATACATTAAATTTAATCTATAGTCACACAATAATAGCAATAATAGTTGATAATTGTCTTTTATAATTGAATTATGTTAAAAGTTGATTAATTACAATTATTAGTGAAATTAGATAAACTTAATCAAACATAAACTAATTAGCCCTGTCTTATCATTAAACTATATTGAATCAGAGCATTATGCCTAACAGCTATAAATGGCAATATCTCTTAGACGGTAATCTGATCTAGAATGATAAAATGGAATTCTATTAAATTTCAGATAAGGTGGGAATACTCTGAAGGCATCCCTACGCACACTTTGTAAAGGTGTACTAGCCACTAGATAAAAAGTTTAAAGCCTAGAAAGACTTGAATGTTTAGGATTAACTTGATAATAATTCACATTAACAATCACAAAGGAAATGTGCTCAATGCGCTTGCTAAATGCAATAGGGTGGCTTTAAAAAACTTATTACTTTAGTATCTCAGTTCATAAGACACTTATTTAGGTAAGAAACTAAATATACTTAGTTTATTGCTCGTAGAATAGCGTAGTGCTTCTTCTTATAGCCCTCCATTCTCAAATTCACCCATTACATCATTTACTATATACTTTATTGCCTAAATTGCTGAAATGGCCAATGTCACGCCTAGCTTCCAATAGATGAATAAGTTAATAGGAGTGAGGATTAACTATAAAATGAGGGTGTTATTGAGGATAAAGAGCCAAAGCGGTGGACAAAGTTAACAATGATGATGGCAATAACTTCAAATGTGGGGGCAAAAGTGACTTCAGAGGCAGCAGAAGATGTCGTAGATGACTTCAGAAATCAAAATGAAGGTAGCAAAGACAATGGGCGCAGACTGCTAGTTAAAGATCCTAAGACTAACATAACTTCACTAATGACTGTGAATATGAGAGTTATTACAACTCATGGATGGATAATACACAAAAAGCTTTGTTGAGGAACCAGAATTGGAGATGAATAGAATAAGAACGAGATAAAATGCCCGACTTTGAAATAAGCCAATTCAAAAGCATAAATGATGGCGATAGAGTCGACCGATCTTATAGCATGAGAAAGGAGCTTGATCCCCACATACAAATCATCATTCAGCTATTGATATTAAAACAATCCTTAACATATAATTAAACTATCAACTTTACTTTACATTGCTTATATTTTTACATACTTTTACTTAATCTATCTATTAATTTAACAATCACAATACATATACATTAATTATTCAACTATTATCTTCAATACGTTAATATATTTATATTAAATTAAGTAATTAATTAACAAACAACTTGTTTTATTTAATTCCACTGATTGTGCTACTCACCTCTCATATTTTACTCCATTTCAATTGTAAATAATGAATTGTCCTACTGAAATATAGTCCAATACTCTTTCAATGTTAAACAGCTGCTTTTACAGGTTGAAGTAGCAGTTGTATTTAAAATCAAGTAATAAGGGATACTTAAATATATAAATATGTTAGAATGTATTTATTTTATTTAATAATTAATTAATTTAATTTATTGAGAGAAGAGGATAACTACATTACAAATTGAGGTTTGATGCAGTGCTGTTTCTTTAAATGTCTATATTGGTAAGCAGTTAATAATTTTCAACTCTTTCGTGCATTTAATGAAGACTGATTTGGATAAAATGAAGAAGCTCTGTCTAAGAAGCTGTTGAGAATTTATCTTGTTATTTCTTATTACAGGAATGAATATTAAATATATTTATTAATATAATATACTTATAAAACACATTATTAATAAGTAATATCATTGATCAAGATAAGTCAAGGTGCATGCAATTGAATCTATTTGAACCAATTCAACTGTTGACATTTCCAGATCTTCGTTTGAATCTCAGCTACTATCAAGTGCTTATACAAATCTGTTCGTTTAATAACTAAGTTTACTTGCATTAAACTTTCAGAAACACTTTTAAATATACATATTTATATATACATTATATAATATATGATTAAATGAGTATAGTCTGTGTTGACTTAGTAACTCTTCCGCCCATGATTTAGATTGATTCTTGTTGACAGTCTCTTTCTTTCTCATCTTGTGACTGCTCTTCATCCTTCTCTTTGACACTGTCCTTGTTGTGATTATACTGAGTTTAAAAGGTCTTAGTATTGCAATTGAAAACATTTACAGAGCATTATATTGATTTATCAAATCGTTTATATAAATATTTATGAGTTCAATGAGCACATTTACCACATATACCACATAACTATTTTGTTTTGAAAAGGAATAAATGTAAGTATAATTCAATCTAGTTGTTTGGCCTTTAGATGGATAGAAATGACCCCTCCCACAGCTATGCATAATTTGATATAGTTTCAAACAAATTACATAGATTAGGCATCTGCAATTTAATTTTAAATATAAATTATTAAATTTATAATTATAAATCATTACTTTCAACTATTTATTAAATGGAACGTAAAATATATTAGTGAAAACAATTATAAGATTTCATCAATTTACTTCGTATTTGTCGCCACAACCCCAAATATGCAATTCCTCACCTTGTCTTCTGGCTTCTTTGTGAAGTCTCCTCCTTGCTCATTTTCTGTTCTTCTTCGGCGAGCATGATCATTTTTATTCATTATAGAGATCCAATATGAAGGTTTTAATATATCGAGCTGATGAAATTAAGGTTTTGCAATTTGTATAAATTTAATATCATAGATATATATATATATATATAATATATATATATAATATATAAATTTAGTGGTTATATTGGAAATATGAGAAATGTCTGAATCATAATTGTTCCTTCAAATTGATTTAAGAGCTATCAACAGTGTCCTGATTGATGCCAGATTACAAAATATCAGCTGTTTTACTAGGAAAACATAATTATAGACAAACCTCCTCAACAAACTACAGAGTGTGCCTCAGCAGCTTCATCTTGATTTTGAAATATTCAGTTAGCATAATTAGCTTATAAAATTAAACATATATAAACATATTTATTTGCACTATCGCTTAATTTTTTGTAAAGTAGAAATGTCACAATCAATATTAACACACAGGAGTTGCCTATTTAGACACTTTAGCTAAAGACTGTGATAGCAAATATCTCTGAAGGTTTACTAACAGCCTTTTGCTTGTTGTTGATGTCCATGTCTTGCCTGATTTCACTGTATTAAATTGAGTTAAGCCAAACACTATACAAATTCACTTAGTAATAATTATTAATTTATTTAATATTCGAAGTAATACTAACTTATTATCTAAAAGTGGCATTATTTACATAACTAATTTATAAAAGAGTTTATGTGGAAATTGATTGCAAAACAAATGTATATGGTGAAATAAATATATTTAAATATAAGAGCAAATCCAATTCATTTTGCGGCTTTTGAATCAAGTAGGCTGGTAGTATTAATCAATTTATTAATAAAGTTGTAGTTAGTCTTATTCCCAGCTTCTTTTGTAATTAAATGAGCATTTTCATTCAAGAATAAATAATAATTAGTGAGAAATTAGTCAATTATAAACATTAAACTTGAACTTTTCTTTAATAAATAATTACATAAAAGTATAAATTTTAACCAATTAAGGAGGTTACTAAAAGTTAATTAAAATGGGATTATTATTATAAAAGCTGTTCATCTTCTCTATATTGTAATGCTAAAGCAAATACTTGTTTTTTTTCTCCAAAAAAATAGGAATTTATATCCCCATTAATAGTTGAGCAAAAAAATCTTAATAACCGTTGTATTTATCTATAATAATAATATTTCAATTAAATCAATATTATTAAAAATTTCAAATGGGAGCACTGACGTTTTAACCTTTTCTGAAAATACACTTGGTACTCAGAGGCTTAATCTAATATCTTGAACTTAGTGAATGACTCGAAATAACCTTTGAATCAGGAAACCAGCAGCTTCAGTGTAAATACGGAGAGATGGAGTGCATTACTAATACTGACACATGATTACTGCTTCAATTAAAGAAGTCAAAATCTCAAATTGACCCAAGCATATGTGGGATTAGGTTGACTCATAAATTATATGGTTGCTCCAAGCAATAAATGCTAAAATAACACTTCTTTGAGTTGATGGGAGACTAAGAAAATTGGACTTTCAGAAGCCATTGCTGAATGGTTAATTAGAGGTGCAAAAGGAAATATAATTCTATTTTTTACTATAGACTTACAGAGAAAGTGGCAAAGGCAAAAATCGGAGAAGCGAAATAAGTATTGCATTCTTTGCTGCATAGCATGAGACAGCTTCCATTACAACTAAGTAATATTTAGCCTTAGTGGATAGCAAAAGTCACTAGTGAGCATTAGATGACTAGATAATACAAGGGCACGAATTGGGAGATGTGGACTGGTCTAAGTGAGTTATAGGCATACTGTTGAAAACATTGAGATTGATATACAAGAAGTCTAACATAGGAAAGAAATCCTCCTCATTACAATAGAAAATTGCAAAGGCTTCTCCTATTTCAACAAGAAGAAGTTCAGACAACTATTAGAGGAAAACTGCATTAGCTTAAGAGGAAACGCAAAAAGCATACATGGCTGCAATCGAGTTACTATTACTCATATCAACACATGAGAAAAGTCATTTGAGAAAATGCCATAGGATTGCTTGAAAAATGAAGATGCCTCATTATCTCTGCTCCTAGGATACTTGTCTGAGTCGGAGATTCCATCTCCCTGCGTCTTTGCAATGAGATTGAGTAGTGCCCCTGGCAGATCCTCATTGTCAGATTCTTCGGTGACTTCGTTAGAAATACTGAATCTTAAGAAATGCCGAAGATTGAAAAGTGATTCCCAAAGTAGAAAAATGGTTGCTTGTCGAGCTTGATCTATGATTAAGCGGATGAGGGGTAGTCGATGCTTGTGGCCAGGAGGTGGTAAGTAACAATCAAGCAACACGTGGATACCTTACTGGTCAAAGTAGAGGTACTATAATCTGTAAAGATGAAGAAATTCGAGCCTTTCTGAAAGACGGAAATCAAATGCCAAACCATCGAAATTGGAGAGAAGCTAAAACATCCGCTGAAGTAGTGCATTAGGCTCACAAGATGAGGTGCCTCCTTTACCTATCCAAGCACTGAACTGGCGATCTCGAACCACTTGAATGAGGACAGCAATATAAATGACTAGAAGATGAAACTCTGAATATGGGAAATGCTATATTATTAAGATGCTCAAACAAATAAAGATCTATGATTTAGAAATAAATATACAATTTAAAATGTGTAAATAAAGCAGAAAATCAAATAATAAATGCTTATATATTTTGTAGAATAAATAATAAAACTAATCACATTTTGTACTTTTATTTAATTTTTTTTCATCCTATTTTTCATATTCTTTTATGTAATTAATATCAATAATTAATTAAGATACAACACATATTAATCTTTCAATAAATCATCAATTAAGTAAATCAGTCATTTTCAAATCTGTAACATTAGTCTACCATTCATATATTTATTTTATATTCAAATTTGTCATTATAAATATTCAAATATCTATTATCATTAATTTATTATGCTTTTATAGCTTAAATTCAAATATGAATAATTGAATTGCAAAAATAAACAGCAAACTAAATACATTTCAAGCATCTAATTTGGAACTTTACTGAAGAATTGAAACAATTATTTTGTTTTTTCCTTGATTATATGAGGTAAATCTATGGAATTAAACCCCAAAACCCCAAAGTTAAATAGGCAGTATAAATTGGGAGTTAGGTTATTAATATACAATGTTATCAATTTAAAATCAGGAGAATATATTTACAAATATTAAGAAATAAAATAATTAAATCATTTATTTATAAGCTTCTGAGGTCCTGGTCTTAAATTTTGCTATTTCTTTCTATTGCTAATTTTTGAATCTAAGTTCTCTTGTAATTTATATAAAAAATGATTTAGAATATTGCTTAACATTATTAATTCTTTGGGTTCATGTGAAAGTATTGTTTAATTATTTATATCTAGAACTTTCTTGTTATGTTTTGAATTTTTGCATTTTGTCATCATCAAGCATTTCTCACAACTTTCAGACATTCTTGTTATTTGTAGTTGATATTTTTAATAGTTCAATAGTACTATATGACAGATAGTTATGCTATATATTGTATATAATTAAAATAGTTTATGGCTTTTTAAATTTAAATTTTAGAAATTACCAACTAGAAATTCTTTCTTAGATAAACTTACATTACAAGATTTTTATTTGCCATATATTTTAGAAACTATATAATAATTTTATGACTGGCAATATATGCTATATAATATAAATTCAACAACAAAATCAGATAATATATTATTATTATAAAGGGTAATATTATATACTTAAAGATAACTAACTAACTTAGTATTTTTGCTAAAATTGTCTGTTATATATTTATATTGTACCAATATAACAAAAATCATATTTAAAGTGTGATTTCATTTAATGAAAGTAATAAAAAACTCTAGTAAGGAAAGATAATACAAATATTAATTAACCTAATTTACTAGTTTTTTTAATTTAATCTAAAATTGTTTTGTTAATTTATCAGATCAAAGCATTTAAAGATTTATTGTGAAACAAAAAAGTTTAAATTTTAATTAAATTGATATAATTTTATTTCTTAAATTCTATACTCAGAAATTCTTAATATAATTTATATATCTGTCAATTTAATTTCAAAAATATGTGAAAACTCTGAACTTCACATAATTGAGAGAAGTTAAATTAATTATAGTATAAGTTATTTTTAATTTGATCATTTTTATATTTGCCATCTAAATATAATATAAATATTTTATTCTTAAGAACCGCACAGCTGTGCGGTTTGTATATAAAAGTAAATGAACAATTAAATTTTAAATATATCTGAAAATCTAGGTTAGAAAGAACATTTCTTTAAATAATTTACATATAAACCGCACAGCTGTGCGGTTTTAAGGATTTAAAAAGTTAAAAAACATTGTTTTATCTTTTACCATTTAAAAGATCAATGATGTTAATCAATAATTGTTAAATGTATAATTCAGACTTACTTTATTTATTTTATATTCTCTATCTTAAATGTGACATGTTGCATGACCCTAAACTAAAATCGTTTAATTTTAATTTAATTGTTTTATGATAAAATTAATTTGTTCCCATTTGATTTTGTTTGTATTTGAATTAAGTCCTAATTCTTACTAGCAACTTATTTATTCTTGCATTTATTCAAGAAAGTTTTACTTTTAGGATAGTCAAATTTTCTTAAGATTCAATGCTTTAAGGGCATTTTTTAAAGTTGCTTGAAAGCATTAATAAGCCCAAGAAAAGTCAAACTTTGACATTTCAAGCCCTAGTTATTTTAAATACTCCATTTGATCCTCCTTATGAGCCCTATATTTGATATTTCTTTTAATGTAAGAAAAGCATTTCTCAATAGGTGCAAGATCGAATTAGTAGGGCCCTAAATAAACAATAGGAACTTTTAAAAGTCTAAATTTTCTTGTGACATACAAGCTTCTATGATAAGTTGCGTTGTCTAATAGAAAAATAGTATTTATCCTCCAGTTCGGCCTTTGAAAGTCAAGTTGCTAGATGAGATTGAGAAAATAATTGTAAAATGTTTCGCTGTTGGTTCTCCCAATATTTAACTAAAAGTAAAATGAGTTATCACTTCCAACAGCTGCTATAATATTTATACCGTACATCCTAACCAGTCTATTAGAGTAGTTTCTTTCATTTTTCTTGCTCCAACTTTTGTATTAGTAAGATTGCTGTTAAACACAACTCTCGTCAATGTTGATAATTATTTTTTTTGAAGCTAGTTCCTCAATATAAAATTTAGCTGCTATCTGCCTTTAGAGCAGACAATCATAAGAGTTGGTTCTTGAATCAATCTAGTAAACCTTTTTGAAAGTTAATCCTAGTTACTTTTTAACAATACTTTTCAATTTTGAACAAGACAATCATTAATTAAGCTTCTCTTCAATTATATTTTAGAGTTATGCAATTGACCTTATTTATTATTCAGAAGCGTTTAACTGATTTACAATAGTCTATATACAGGAAGTTAAACCTAAGTCTTTTATTTGAGAATTGTTTCTGGGAACCTAATCGCAATTTCCTTTTGTTTTTAAAATTTTTTTCCAATTTATATCAGCTCATATTAAGCCTTTGAGTTAAGTACGATTTTTTGCACCCACTTTTGCTATAAAGAATTTAAGCTTTTTACTATTCTTCTAACTAGTTACTATCATAAGAACGTTCTTGATTTTTAAGCTTGGTTTTTTAAAAGTTAATTGTCAAGTTTAGTATATTAGGCAAATTTACTTACATGTTGAATTTAATATTTTTAGTAAGCTTCAAAATTATAGAGATTTGCTTCAATGTATGGAATCTATTATAGTTTATTAAGATGCTGATTTTATGTTAGAATCTACTATTCCTAGAAGCATAAAGTATCAACTTAATCTTTCAAATTCTAAATTTCTTATATTGATAGAATCCCCAGAGTACTTTCATCTCTTTTATTCATATTCACCACTCTTCTTGGATCTAAGATTGTAGTTAAATACTGTTGACCATCAATTTACTTAATGCAAGACTCTTCAAGTTTTTAAATAGAACTTCTAGAAACAGTATAAATCGTAACTTAGTTTGGGATGTTAGTTAATTGTGAATAAGCTGAGTCGATTAAGATAAGGGTTTAGTATCTTCTTCTGTAATTTATTCAGAGACTTAAGATAAAGAGCTGGCGTCTTCTTGTCCATCACTGCTATCTAGATTACTTTTTAAAATAGTATCTTAAATCATTTTACTTGATTAAAGTATTCTTTTTATTTTCCCTATATTTTATAGAGTTATATAATTTTATTTTAAAGTTTTTCTTTTATAAGGTTTTCATTATTAGCTAAAAATGCTTACATTTTTTCTTAAAATATAAAACTTTTTATAATTAAATTATTAATTAATATATTTAGCCTTGATAGTAGTCCTGATTTCAAAAAAACCACAATATTTAAAAGATGGAATTAAGCAATCAACTTTTGCACTTTCATGTCAATTAAGTTTGGGAAAAGATAGGAAATAAAAAGGAGTTGTATGACTTTTTATGCCAGGAGTGTGGAGCTTATTTACCCAAAGTCAATTGCACTAATATCTATTTTTTAGGAGTATATTGACAGGTGAGAAAGAGGTAAAACTTTTTCTTATTTAATTTTTTAGTACTTGAAAAGGTGTGATGTTGTCGTTGTTGCTGTACCTTAGATTGAGGGCCTAACAGGGGACGATTTTTTAGAGTATGCACTTCAAAAGTGCAGTTTGCTTAAATATCTTCCCGATTAAGCAGACTGGCTCCACCTCGATAAGAAGTGGATAACCGATGTCCTACTGTCCCTAGACACCTAAGGTATAAACGAAATGATCCTGAAAGCTAAATAAGACAGAAGATAACGACTCGATTAATCTTAGAACTCATTAGTGTATATGAAGCCCGAGTTCATTTCTGCATTGAATGGCTCACTTAACTATAGTGGTAAGTTTAAAATGCCAACATATTTTTGTAGTGCACAAAGGGAGATCAGCCTACTTGATAAAGAAAGTACAAAAAGAAAATCCAGATAGCCTACTCAAGAAGAGGAAAAGTTGCAAGAGGCAAATAGCTATCCCTCAAAGAGAAAGTTTATGGACTAAAACAAAAGGGTGAGAGATGAAATGGGCATGATGAAAAACTAAATAGACGACTTGCTCAACTATAAATCCCTTGTATTGCAACTTCATGAGCAGGGAGTTATCGATGGTGAAGGCAAGGTCCAAGGTATGGACCCTACTTAATAGAATACAAACTTTATGATCTGAAAGTTTTAATTCTTTATAATTTCATTAATAATCCTTAATTAAACTATTAATAATTCTAAACATACGATTATAAAAGCTTCATTCTAAACATAAAAGTCTAATACCAATAAAATATTGATTTCAATTTGTTAGTCTCTTGTATGATGTGCTTAGTGTTATTCAGGTTTAATTATGTTGATGGTATCTTTGAATAAATTCTGTCATTGTTAAAGGGCTAAAAAGTAGATAAATTAATAGTGAGAAAAAACTTAGGGTTAGATAAAAACTTTTCTTTATAAGAGTTTGTAATACTTTGTAACATTTTTTAGAAATCTGTTTTTTCCTATTTTTAAGGCAATGCTTTATAATATATGTTTCCATTGTTCACGAACTTTTCTATTCTTTATATATAAAAACTCAAGTTTCTGTTAGGCTTTACAGTTTACTATTACAAACTAATTTTTATTTTTTATTCAATTTTATGTAATACTTTGTAAGACATTGTAAGTCTTTCAAAATTAAATATAAGACTTTGTAAGTTTTTGTCATAATTTATAAAAATTTAGTGCTTTAAGTCCAAATATGAAAAAAATTGGGCAAAAAAATTAATTGATAAAAATGATACTATTATTAAAAATAGTACATTGATCTAAAAATCAATTAGCCTTCCTTAAATAAACTGTACCTAAATTAAAAGTTTCCTCTTTTAGTATAGTACTTTAGTATATAAGTATGAAGCTCTCAAGTTTATATAAGAATTAAAATGAACAAATAATAAAGTTCATAAAAGTTAAAGAAAGATCAAGCAAGCAAGTCTTCAGAAATTAATTACTAATCTCCTAAATAAGTCAAGGAGACTCCCAAAATTTGACAATATTGAGATATAGAAGTGGAAGAAAACAAAGCTAAAATACTAGAATATATTAAAAAGCAAGGTATTTTGGGGAACAAGTCTTATAAAGATGTGAGAATTGAATTATTTAAAAAGTTTGGGGATGAAACAATAGAGTAGCACAAGAATTGGCTTATCTAAACTTTAAATGTTAGAAAGAGTGAAGCTAAATCTAATACGCAGTCATAAACAAATTCCCAAAATAAGCTAAAAACTAATTAATTAAAAGAGCTGAGAATAAGGCAGGAATTAAATTCAGAATAGAGTGAAGAAAATAGTAATGAAGAATCTCTAATCAGCAAAATAAAAAGCCCTAATACTGTTTAATTTGAACTTGAATCATTAAACTCATCACTTAATAAGACAGAAGCCGAAGAAAGCGAGACCTACTCTGATGCTTCGTATCTTAATGAAGAGAAAGTTTAATAAATTATTTCTGATTATTTGAAATAATTTGCAAATAACTAAATGAAAAATATGTATGATGAACTTTTGAGATAAATTCCGGATGTCCTTGAAGGCAAAGTTTACTAAAATTTGGACAATCAAATTAATTAAGTTATTGACAATGTTGATACTCTTTAGTAATAGTACACGAGCTTGAACTTTTCTGAAATTAAAAAAATTATAGATGAAGGTAAAAAGTAAATTCAAGTTGAATTTCAAAGCTTTTTTTAAGATACAAAAAAGTAGTCCCCAACGTTAGGTGTAGCATCGCAATAAGCGCTTGCAAATCATGTAAGAAATTTCACTGAATAAACCAAAAATTAAAAGACACAATTGAAAAAGTCTCCAATAACTTAATTTAATTATAAGAACGATACCAAGAATTTGTCCCTGTGATAACATAACAATTCTAGGTTAAGGATGCTTAAATCAATGAAATTCTAAAAAATCCGAAAATTTTAACTGAGCAAGTTAACAAAACTATTATTGAATTTAAGAAGTTAATATATGAAAATTTATAAGGATTAAGCATGAACATTAAGCAGCTAGATTAAAAAATATAAAAAATCGAAAAAGAAGATTAAAATATAAAAATAGGATTAGAGGCCTAAAGTTATAAATTACTTAAATTAAACTCTGCAAGTGATATAAGTGAGTATAATCAAAATGGGGAGTTCGTTATAAAGAAATCAAAAATGCAATGAATTAAGATATGTCTAATCAAATTTTACTAATGTTTTTTTAACTGTAGGTATTTCGAATTAATTTCATATGTTACTAATCACTCAACTAATTAACTAATCACACATATTTTATTCTGATATTTAATTTTTTTTGACTTTTCCAAATCATTTCTATTTTAGGGCATCGAACTAGTTGTTGCTGTAGTGATCTTCAAGTTTTTTATCAAAATTTTGAGATATCTTCAGGGTATCTTCAGGATATCTTCCTCAAAAAAATAAAAAGTGTGGAGAGTGTGGATTTTGACTATGATAACAACAACAATAATAGCAGCAATAACAGTAAAATCAACAATAATAACAGTAGAATCAACAGTATTTACTGTTCATCTGAAATTTTTGAGAATTTCAGAATGAAATTTGTAATTTAGTTTTCATTTTCATCAACATCATCATCTTCTTTATCATTATCATTAGTTCTTAAACATGAATTTAGAAAGTTGGATTTTTTTTGGAAAATCTTAGAACAGTAAATACTGTTGATTCTACTGTTATTATTGTTGATTTTACTGTTATTGCTGCTTTTATTGTTGTTGTTATAGTCAAACTCCACAGTGACTTTTTATTTTTTTGAGGAAGATATCCTGAAGATACCCTGAAGATATCTCAAAATTTTGATAAAAAAACTTGAAGATCACTACAGCAACAACTAGTTCGATGCCCTAAAATAGAAATGATTTGGAAAAGTCAAAAAAAATTAAATATCAGAATAAAATATGTGTGATTAGTTAATTAGTTGAGTGATTAGTAACATATGAAATTAATTCGAAATACCTACAGTTTAAAAAACATTAGTAAAATTTGATTAGAACATAATATTAATTCATTTCTTTTTTGATTCTTTTATAACAGTCTCCCCATTTTGATTATACTTTCTTAATATCAATGCATAGCAAGCAAAGTAATAATTGAGTCAACAGCATTGATTAGCGTAGATTATATCTAGATTTAACAAAGGTGATGAATATGTGAGATTCATTTTATTAGAGAACAAACCCCATTTATTTGATAAAAATTCCTAAAAAATATATGAAATTTAGGACTTAAAATACTTATGGCTTATTCATTTAACTTATAACTTAGTTACTTACTTCAATTTACTTACTTCTTTGATCATTAAATATTGTTCAGAAATATTCTCATGGGGTTTTGGGGTTTATCTATTTATAATGTTGGTCATTGTTGATTAAGCAGTTTTCTTAATTTCATAGATTAGTCTGCTTGACTTTGGATAGAAATGGAGGAGTCATCGACAGGGCAGCTAACTTCAATTGGCTTTTATATGCTTTTAAACTCAATAGACTCCAATTGAAATTACTTTAATTCAATCATTTAATTGCCATTATAAATAAGAAAATTTTTTATATTGTAATTCAATCCATTTTATACACTCAAATAACATGAATTTAAGATGTAACAAAGCTCCAATCACTCTATCATATATCTGATGAAATTTTTGATGGGAATTTTTTAAGAATTATAATAATATTTGAGATGCATTAATAAAATATATAAATAGATAAATTATTAATATGATTAAGCTAATTAATTATTGCTAAGTTTTTATGAACAAATCATTCATAAATCATAAAATATATTTGAGACTATTGTATGTATTAAATTATACTAGAAATAGTTTATATTCAATAGTGATTCCATAATTATTAAAACATACCATTTATAAATTTAGTGATAAATCTAAATAGAACTATTAATTATCAAAATGTTATAGAACAATATTCTAAATACCTTTGATTACAGTAAATTTGTGGATTATAAAAATATATGACATCAGTTCATGATTATTATCACTCCATTTATACTTATTGATATATCTATATAGAACTAATAGAAATCTAAAGAGAATCTTAAGATTCTTTAATTAACTAAAAAATGCATTTTTATAATTCTCATCATATGTTAAGTACAATAAGCTAATTACACTAAATCGCTCATGAACAATGATAAATTATGAATTTAATAATTTATATTTATTATTACTTTATATGGTTGTATTGTGTAATTAAAATATTAAGTCATATTACTTAGCTTAAATTTTGTTAATTTAAATTTTTCTAAAATATTATAAAAAATGGGTTTTTCATCATACTTCAGAGATTTTAATGATTTTTGCCTGTAAAATTTTTAACTAGAACCTAAAAGAATGAATCATGAGAATCATTTTTAGTTCTTTGTATATCAAATCCAACATTGTTTTCCTTTTTTTTTCCAGCCTTCACTGAACAGTATTTGTTTACTGTGTTTTCATATTTAATGCTTAATTATGATCAAATAACGTTTTCGCTCCCCTATAAATAGCCATATAATATAATTTATGATGATGATATGTACTTCAAAATGTTTAATCTAGAATAAATAAATGTAGTCCAATTTACATAAATTTAGTTATGTCAATTTGAATTTAACTAAATTATATAAAGTAAGCATACTTGATATGATCCTTACCTCAATTTCGTTAATAACAAAAGAAGTTATCACTGTCTAGATATATACTGTATCTTGCCTATTGGTGATGTAAAACAAAATTTAATACCATAAATGAACTAATGCCTAACTCTTATATGGCTATGCTAATAAAAGAGTAAATTCTTTTTAAATTTGAAAAGCATGTAATAATTATTTAAATTTGAATTCAAGTATATTATTATTAATATTTGGTTGTTTTTCATTTTAATTACAGGGCACTAATATATTTATATATATTGGGCTTCCATCACAAATCCAGTAGTATCCAAGTATTTAATGTAAGTATATAAGATTTTTAATGTTATGAATCAGACTTAAAATATATTATTAACAGGTATAAATGAAGACCTCCCTTAGACAGTAATCTAATCCAGGATTATAGGAAATACACTATCAGTGCTAGCGCCTTGTAGTGGTGCCAATAGTGGTCAAGGACTACCAATAAGGATCTTACAAGGCAATGAAGCAGGGGCAGAGGAGAGTGGAGCCATTGAGGTAAGTGTCAACTATAACCACACCGTTACATGCGTCAACATCACATTGCTGTCATAAAACACCAGTGGCTTTTTATGGTCCAACAATCGTTTGTGTCGTCTCTTGCGATAACAAAAATACTTATGACTCTTTGAGAAGTTATGAAGATGATAACATATGTCAAGTAGTCTTTTGGTGCGCTGTGAGATAGAAGTGCAAGATGTGGCAACTGCATTAGACCTGAGACTGCTTGTATAAACGCAATGATAGAAAGAATAGTAGTGATAGTGATGCTTACATATGCTGCCCCCTTAAGATAGGGTTCATGCTAACTCTTACTTACAGTTAGGTACTCACTCATACACTGGTACTCAGGAAGTTAAGGCAGCGCACGAATGGTCAATAGATGTGTAAAAGCCAAGAAGCCAGCGTGGCACTCTGCAATTGAGGGGTATGCACGAATCCTTAGTTTGGCATCTACCACTACAGGTATCAAGATTGATCTCTTTCTACTAGACAACACGGGAATTCTTCTAGTGCATGGCATCTCACACAGGGGAAACGAGTACTGGCCACTACTGGAAAGACTCCTAGAGAGATTTGGATGAAATAAATTAGCTTAAATAGTTAGTTAGCATCACTAACACATCCAGGAAATATACGAAAGGTGTTCGATCAATACCATAGGGTACTCCTCCAAATATTGTTGATCACTTATCTCGGCTCCTGGGATAAATGTCTGAATATGAGGTTCCCTTTACCTGTAGCTTTTAATGGAGATCGCGTGGTGCCACTGGCCGCTTTCCAGTCGAAAGTTTGCCCCATACTTCGTTTACAATACTGTTTTTCTACAAATGTTTGATGGCCAATGTCGCCTCCTGAAGAATAATTTAACATTTGATCTAAGTACAATCATGCCATCCTAGTCAGCATGCAGACAAGTGAAATATGCAAGCCCATGATTCTTTGCAACTGGCCAGAATGATGGCGAAAGAATATCCCTTTAAGACATTCTTGATGGTTACGATATGCTCTTCGGAAAGAGCATAAATAAGACTGATATTGAAGAGAAGTTCAAGTATGCAGACATTGATGGCAATTGATTTATTGACTCCTTTTTTTGAATTCGTCGTTTCTTTTCTGAATGAAAAAAATCGATGCACCAACGAGATATTACAACATGCATTCAGAATGTTCCACAAGCACCACAGTGGTTTCATTTCATTTGAGGAAATCAAGCAAGTTCTTAGTTTTGGAAGTCTATTTTAGAGGAGGATATCAATGATATTATTAAGCAGGTCGATTCTAATGGAGAAGATCAGATTTCCTTCGAATAATTCTGACATATGATGAAGAGACTATCTTAATACAGATATACTATATTTATTGATTATGTAATTAAATTTAGAAATTCATTCTACCTATTTTTTACTATCTTTTAATTATATAATTTAGTAACGAAATAAATTTAAGTTATTCATACATTTTTTAGAAATCTTTTAGTGTTATTAAAACTGTAGAATACAGGGTTAAGCATGAAATATTTTGAAAGATAATTCCAAAATTAATGATTAAAAATAGCAAACTTGTCTTCGGTGGTTCCATGTATAAGATATTTTTGAAAACTAATTCTAGTATCGTTAGGGTTTAATCAACTGCTCAAGTAATTAAATTAGTCTATTTTAAACTTTATAGATTTAAAAAAATCCATTTATATAATTAACTTTAATTATTCGTTGATTATTCTATTATTTATGGTAAGGGGATTACAGCATACATATTCTTATTAAAATGATTAAATATTGAATTTTTATAAATGCTTATTATAATTATACAATATGTACTCATTTAAAGCGAATCTTATAATAAATCAACAATTTTTTTAAATCAAATTCATTGTTTAAATTAATAAAAAGTACGATAATTATTACCCATTTTATTCGTAATGTGTTACATTCTACTAAATATTCGAAATTATATTGATAAATACCTACATACGTTCACCTAAAAAATATTATCATTGAATATTTTAAGGTATTATACATTCTACAGAATTTTATAATTATCGTTATTTAAAGGTTTAAAAAGTAAATTTTTCCGGATATCTTTAAATTACTTATATTTGTAAACAATTAAGTAATATTTTTCTTAATTTTTCATTGAAATGTGAATAGATATGGATTAATAATAATTATAATAATAATAGTTAATTAATTATAGCAGTCACAAGATCAAAAATTCTAAAGAAAAACTGTAAACAAAATTAAATTTTATCTTGGACTTTTTTTCATCTTATTTTGAGTCTCACAATTTTATTCTCTGCGCATTTTTAAATAATTATCGGTGTGAGATAAGAATGGAATGCTAGAAGCAATTCTATGCATATTTGTTAAATATTTTGTAATATTCTTAGTTGTCAATTAGTAAATGAGGATTGTTTCCGTTATGTAGCAATTTTATATTTATACTTTAGAAGATTAATGATGCATAGCGATTCATCCAGCAGATTCCATCTTTTTAATACTGCTGTCATTTCCTCTATTGAGATTATGAGATTGAGCTTGAATGAGTTTATATCTATCTAATGATTCAATCTATAAAATACAGGTAAATATAGTATTATAAACCCAACCTCCTTGAAAATACACGTAGGAGAGGGAATTAAAGATTCATCTTTCATGAGTATATTTTATTAACACAGGTTGAGATTTAATAAAAGGGTAAAATACTAAAAGGTATATCATTTTAAATTTTATTATGAATGTGAATTACAACACACTGATATTTCAAAATACTGATTAAAGTCTGGCTATATAGATAAATATGATAAAACTATAACAAGGATCTAAGCTATATTAAAGTAAAAAGATACCTAATCAAAAGAAGTGATTCATAATGATTCAAAACTAATCTGAATTAAATAAGTTAGAAGACTTCTAGATATTTCTTTTATAAGAGTTCTTACAATTTATTTGAGCTTTCTTAGTGACTATTAAAGGATAGAAATACCTACAATTTAAAAAAATAGATTTTATTAAAATATAATTTCCCTCAAAAAAAGATGATAAAATATTGAAACTTTGAGGACATTTTAATGGGTAATCCACTGCTCGTTTCTGCAGAAATCTTGTCGTATTTAGAGCAAGCTCGTCGAAAACTACATTTCCCGTGTTGATAACGCCACTCTTGAACGATTCTGAATTTGTGTAAGAAATTGCCCTCAAATAAATATGGAAAAATATTGAAACTTTGAGCACATTTTTAGGGGAATCAACTGCTTATTGTCATAGTTTTGGTTACTTTAAAGCCAATATAATTATTGTGATCTGGATTTTGACTGTTAAAATAATCATTTTATTCAGAAAAATTATATGATCACTCAAGATACCTGCTTCTCCATATCACCATACTTATCCAAAGCTCGTCAAAATTCACACAAGTATGTATTGTAAGATTCTTTAAAAGACTTTACATGAAATATCACTAGTAAATTTTCCTTGCCCTTACTTTGCTAAGATCTAGTGAAAATAGGAGATTCAAGGGATTTGAGATTATATACATACAAGGTAGTCACCGAGTCTACTGTGACCTCAAAAAATATTGTTTTTAAATTTTCCGAAAACATGATTTTACTGTTAATTCGTCAAATGACGATAAGTTAGAGAAGTTTCACGACCACCCATCAACTCACCAGATACTTAGTCACGTGTTCACTGCCAAATTAGTCCTCGTGACCATGACCACGGTAAACATGTGAACATCACTTGAAAATGCATGATTTCACTGTATTTTCATCGAATGACAATACAATAGAGAAGTGACTACGACCAACCCATAACTCACCAGATACGTGGTCAAGTGTATACTGCCTCCGTGGTCTTCGTGAGTTTGACTGTGATCATGTTGACCATGACCACGGTGAACATGTGACCATCACTTGAAAATGAATGATTTCACTGTTAATTCATCGAACGACGTCAAAATAGAGCAGAAACCACGATCAACCCTCAACTTACCAGAAACTTGGTCAGGTGTTTATTGCCTCAGTGGTCTAAGTGACCATGACCGTGACCATGGTAACCATTATCGTGACCATTTTTGACCATGACCACGGTGAACATGTTGACCATCACTTGAAAATGCTTGATTTCACTGTTAATTTGTCGTATGATGTAAAAATAATGCAGAAACCACGACCATCCCACAACTAACCAGATACGTGGTCACGTGGTTACTTACTCCGTGGTCCTCGTGACCATGACCGTGACCATAACAACGGTGACTATGTGACCATCACTTGAAAATGCATGATTTCACTGTTAATTCGTCGTATGATTTCAAATTAGAGCAGAAACCAAGATCACCCCACAATTCACCAGATACGTGTTCACGTGGTCATTAACTCCGTGGTCCTCGTAACCATGACCTTGACCATGGTGACCATGACAACGGTGACAATGAGATCATCACTTGAAAATGCATGATTTCATTGTTAATTCATCGAATGACAATAAAAAATTGCAGAATCCACGACCATCACACAACTCACCAGATACGTGGTCACGTGGTCACTTAATCCGTGGTCCTCGTGACCATGAACTTGACCATGGTGATCATGAC
>ARYC01003416.1:0-12766 GCA_000711775.1 Oxytricha trifallax | reverse complement strand
TTAGAAGCTGCATTTTGGCGGGGAAGGGTACGGCCCTGGAAAGATTTTGAATAAGTCATAACATTGACATATTGACCCCACTTTAACTTTAGAAAATGACTTAATAATTAGTGTTCCGGTGTTTCACTCATGTTCAGGAGCCCAAATTTAGTGGACTTGCTTGATTCCAGGTCATACCATGAACTTCAGTGTCTCTTTCCAAACACCCTTTAATCCTTAAAATCAGCCTCCTTAAGTTACGATCATGTCATCCTATTTATAATTAAAATGGCTGTATCTCCGAGAGTTCTTAAGATAAATCTATTCTGATTCGATATTCATGCTCAGCGAGGTCTAAATATCCAGATAACTATAATGCAGTGGCTATTCTTACTTCTAACAAGCAATCAATAATGGGATTGTTGTCAACTCAAATAAATTATTTTGTACTTTTTTAAAAATAAATATTTATATAAAAGTATTATTATTTTAACAGATGTAATAATAAATAGTAGTTTATAGATTAGATACCATGTTATATAAAAACAAAAATCCTTTAATTAATGAATTTACTTAGTTCAATTCATTTCATAGTAATAAGAATATTTATTATCTTCAAATTTATGGTGAGAAAGTAACCTAATAAGAAAATGAAGTACCAAAATTGAAATGTACCAAAGTTGAAAATACTGAATCAAAATAGTTTGAAAGGACTAAACAATTTTGATAGTCTTAATACGATTATGGTAGTCTAAAAATCAATTCTGTTTATATTAAACAATAACGCTTGGAAATGATAACGTTTTGACTCTTCTTTCATGAACCTGATTTTTGTTATTTTATAAAGAAGACTAAATTTTAATTCATTGAATGTTGCTAAGAAGCAATTGCTAAAGAAATTGTGTTTTAATGAAGTTTGTAAGAGTAGAACGAAGCTTATAAAAGTAGAACGAAGCTTATAAGTGTAGAAAGCTATTGCATAAGAAATTTGTGCTTTTATAAAGATTATAAGAGTATAGTAATCTTAATTAAGTACTTTGAATATGTTCAAGTTCAATTCATGAAATCTTATAATCCTCCCCCCTTGATTTGAAAATCTTAAAACCCTATGTTTTACATTCTTCCTAATCTATACCTACTACAAAACTTTAAATGCCTATAACTTTGCGCTTTTGAAGATATGAAAAAACGCATTTCATATTAATGCTCAGCGAGGTTTAAATAATTAGAATCGATATTTTCAGATGTTTTTAGGAAAAATAAATTAGATGATGCATTTTTGAGGGGAAGGGTTCAGCCCTGGAATGATTATGAAAAAGTCAAAACATTGACATATTGACCCCACTATAACTTTAGAAAATAAATATATAATAGGTGTTCCGGTGACACACTCTGTTCAGGAGCCCAAATTTAGTGGACTTGCTTGATTCCAGGTCATACCATGAACTTCAGTGTCTCTTTCCAAACACCCTTTAATCCTTAAAATCAGCCTCCTTAAGTTACGATCATGTCATCCTATTTATAATTAAAATGGCTGTATCTCCGAGAGTTCTTTAAGTTAAATCGATTCTGATTCGATATTCGTTCTCAGCGAGGTCTAAATAACCAAATAAATATAATGCAGCTATTTTTACTTCATAAGCAATCATTAATAGGATTATTTTTAGGCTCAAATAAATTATTTTGTACTTTTTTAAAAATAAATATTTATATAAAAGTATTATTATTTTAACAGATGTAATAATAAATAGTAGTTTATAGATTAGATACCATGTTATATAAAAACAAAAATCCTTTAATTAATGAATTTACTTAGTTCAATTCATTTCATAGTAATAAGAATATTTATTATCTTCAAATTTATGGTGAGAAAGTAACCTAATAAGAAAATGAAGTACCAAAATTGAAATGTACCAAAGTTGAAAATACTGAATCAAAATAGTTTGAAAGGACTAAACAATTTTGATAGTCTTAATACGATTATGGTAGTCTAAAAATCAATTCTGTTTATATTAAACAATAACGCTTGGAAATGATAACGTTTTGACTCTTCTTTCATGAACCTGATTTTTGTTATTTTATAAAGAAGACTAAATTTTAATTCATTGAATGTTGCTAAGAAGCAATTGCTAAAGAAATTGTGTTTTAATGAAGTTTGTAAGAGTAGAACGAAGCTTATAAAAGTAGAACGAAGCTTATAAGTGTAGAAAGCTATTGCATAAGAAATTTGTGCTTTTATAAAGATTATAAGAGTATAGTAATCTTAATTAAGTACTTTGAATATGTTCAAGTTCAATTCATGAAATCTTATAATCCTCCCCCCTTGATTTGAAAATCTTAAAACCCTATGTTTTACATTCTTCCTAATCTATACCTACTACAAAACTTTAAATGCCTATAACTTTGCGCTTTTGAAGATATGAAAAAACGCATTTCATATTAATGCTCAGCGAGGTTTAAATAATTAGAATCGATATTTTCAGATGTTTTTAGGAAAAATAAATTAGATGATGCATTTTTGAGGGGAAGGGTTCAGCCCTGGAATGATTATGAAAAAGTCAAAACATTGACATATTGACCGCATAACTTATTCGAAACACTTATTAGAACTTAATAATAGTTACCGGTTTATCACTCTTGATATCAGCCCCGACCCAAATTAGTGGATGGCATTATTACCAGTCATACCATGACTCAGGTCTCATTTCCAACACTTTAATCCTATAACAATCAGCCTCCTTAGATTACAGATCATTCATCACTATTATATAACCGACTCCGAAATATATAACAATCGTCTGAATGCGATATTCGTGCTCAGCGAGGTCTAAATAACCAAATAAATATAATGCAGCTATTTTTACTTCATAAGCAATCATTAATAGGATTATTTTTAGGCTCAAATAAATTATTTTGTACTTTTTTAAAAATAAATATTTATATAAAAGTATTATTATTTTAACAGATGTAATAATAAATAGTAGTTTATAGATTAGATACCATGTTATATAAAAACAAAAATCCTTTAATTAATGAATTTACTTAGTTCAATTCATTTCATAGTAATAAGAATATTTATTATCTTCAAATTTATGGTGAGAAAGTAACCTAATAAGAAAATGAAGTACCAAAATTGAAATGTACCAAAGTTGAAAATACTGAATCAAAATAGTTTGAAAGGACTAAACAATTTTGATAGTCTTAATACGATTATGGTAGTCTAAAAATCAATTCTGTTTATATTAAACAATAACGCTTGGAAATGATAACGTTTTGACTCTTCTTTCATGAACCTGATTTTTGTTATTTTATAAAGAAGACTAAATTTTAATTCATTGAATGTTGCTAAGAAGCAATTGCTAAAGAAATTGTGTTTTAATGAAGTTTGTAAGAGTAGAACGAAGCTTATAAAAGTAGAACGAAGCTTATAAGTGTAGAAAGCTATTGCATAAGAAATTTGTGCTTTTATAAAGATTATAAGAGTATAGTAATCTTAATTAAGTACTTTGAATATGTTCAAGTTCAATTCATGAAATCTTATAATCCTCCCCCCTTGATTTGAAAATCTTAAAACCCTATGTTTTACATTCTTCCTAATCTATACCTACTACAAAACTTTAAATGCCTATAACTTTGCGCTTTTGAAGATATGAAAAAACGCATTTCATATTAATGCTCAGCGAGGTTTAAATAATTAGAATCGATATTTTCAGATGTTTTTAGGAAAAATAAATTAGATGATGCATTTTTGAGGGGAAGGGTTCAGCCCTGGAATGATTATGAAAAAGTCAAAACATTGACATATTGACCCCACTATAACTTTAGAAAATGACTTAATAATTAGTGTTCAGGTGTTTCACTCTTGTTCAGGAGCCCAAATTTAGTGGACTTGCTTGATTCCAGGTCATACCATGAACTTCAGTGTCTCTTTCCAAAAGCCCTTTAATCCTTAAAATAAGCCTCCTTAAGTTACGATCATGTCATCCTATTTATAATTAAAATGGCTGTATCTCCGAGAGTTCTAAAGATAAATCGATTCTGATTCGATATTCGTTCTCAGCGAGGTCTAAATATCCAGATAAATATAATGCAAGGGCTATTTTTACTTCTAACAAGCAATCATTAATGGGATTGTTGTCAACTCAAATAAATTATTTTGTACTTTTGTAAAAAATAAATATGCTTCATATTAAAAGTCATATTAATATTATATATAAACGATGGAATAAAAAATGCATCCTATAAATTTGATTCCGATGTATAGAATAAACAACAAAAATAACTTTTAAATTAACTAATATGGCTTTTTTCATTTCATTTCATGGTAAGGAATATTTATAATTTTCAAATTTATGGTGAGAAAGTAACCTTATAAGAAAATGAAGTGCCAAAGTTGGAAATGCTGTTTCAGAATTCAAAATGGCTTATCATAATATTCTGAAAGGGCAAATTCAATTTTGACAACATGATTAAAAATGGTAGTCTTAAAATCAATTCTGTTTATATATTAAACAATAGCGCTTGGAAACCATAACGATTTGACTTTTCGTTAATGACCGGGACTTTTGTTATTTTATAAAGAAGCCTAGATTTAAATTCATTAATGTTGCTTAAAAAGCAATTGCTTAAGAAATTTGTGCTTTAATTTAGTTTGTTATAGTAGAACGAAGCTTATAAGTGTAGAAAGATATTGCATAAGAAATTTGTGCTTTTATAAAGATTATAAGAATATAGTAACATTAATTAAGTACTTTGAATATGTTCAAGTTCAATTAATTCTGATTTGAAAATCTTTAAACCCTATGTTTAACATACTTCCTAATCTATACCTACAACAAAACTTCAAATGCCCATAACTTTGCGCTTTTTGAAAGATATGATAAAACGAATTTCATATTCGTGCTGAGCGAGGTTTAAATAACTAGAATCGATATTTTCAGGTGCTCTTAGGGAAAATAAATTAGAAGCTGCATTTTGGCGGGGAAGGGTACGGCCCTGGAAAGATTTTGAATAAGTCATAACATTGACATATTGACCCCACTTTAACTTTAGAAAATGACTTAATAATTAGTGTTCCGGTGTTTCACTCATGTTCAGGAGCCCAAATTTAGTGGACTTGCTTGATTCCAGGTCATACCATGAACTTCAGTGTCTCTTTCCAAACACCCTTTAATCCTTAAAATCAGCCTCCTTAAGTTACGATCATGTCATCCTATTTATAATTAAAATGGCTGTATCTCCGAGAGTTCTTAAGATAAATCTATTCTGATTCGATATTCATGCTCAGCGAGGTCTAAATATCCAGATAACTATAATGCAGTGGCTATTCTTACTTCTAACAAGCAATCAATAATGGGATTGTTGTCAACTCAAATAAATTATTTTGTACTTTTGTAAAAAATAAATATTTATATAAAAGTATTATTATTATTATTATTATTATTATTATTATAACAGATGGGATAATAAATAGCTGTCTATAAATTAGATCCCATGCTATATAAAAACAAAAATACTTTAATTAATGAAAAATGCTTAGTTCATTTCATGGTAAGGAATATTTATAATTTTCAAATTTATGGTGAGAAAGTAACCTTATAAGAAAATGAAGTGCCAAAGTTGGAAATGCTGTTTCAGAATTCAAAATGGCTTATCATAATATTCTGAAAGGGCAAATTCAATTTTGACAACATGATTAAAAATGGTAGTCTTAAAATCAATTCTGTTTATATATTAAACAATAGCGCTTGGAAACCATAACGATTTGACTTTTCGTTAATGACCGGGACTTTTGTTATTTTATAAAGAAGCCTAGATTTAAATTCATTAATGTTGCTTAAAAAGCAATTGCTTAAGAAATTTGTGCTTTAATTTAGTTTGTTATAGTAGAACGAAGCTTATAAGTGTAGAAAGATATTGCATAAGAAATTTGTGCTTTTATAAAGATTATAAGAATATAGTAACATTAATTAAGTACTTTGAATATGTTCAAGTTCAATTAATTCTGATTTGAAAATATTTTATAACCCTATGTTTAACATTCTTCCTAATCTATACCTGCAACAAAACTATAAATGCCTATAACTTTGCGCTTTTTAAAGATATGATAAAACGCATTTCATCGTGCTCAGCGAGGTCTAAATAACTAGAATCCTTATTTTCAAGTGTTTATAGGAAAAATATATAAGTTGCTGCATTTTGGCGGGGAAGGGTTCGGCCTGGAAACATTTTGAAATAGTCAAAACATTGACATATTGACCCCACTTTAACTTTAGAAAATGACTTAATAATTAGTGTTCCGGTGTTTCACTCATGTTCAGGAGCCCAAATTTAGTGGACTTGCTTGATTCCAGGTCATACCATGAACTTCAGTGTCTCTTTCCAAACACCCTTTAATCCTTAAAATCAGCCTCCTTAAGTTACGATCATGTCATCCTATTTATAATTAAAATGGCTGTATCTCCGAGAGTTCTTAAGATAAATCTATTCTGATTCGATATTCGTGCTCAGCGAGGTCTAAATAACCAAATAAATATAATGCAGCTATTTTTACTTCATAAGCAATCATTAATAGGATTATTTTTAGGCTCAAATAAATTATTTTGTACTTTTTTAAAAATAAATATTTATATAAAAGTATTATTATTTTAACAGATGTAATAATAAATAGTAGTTTATAGATTAGATACCATGTTATATAAAAACAAAAATCCTTTAATTAATGAATTTACTTAGTTCAATTCATTTCATAGTAATAAGAATATTTATTATCTTCAAATTTATGGTGAGAAAGTAACCTAATAAGAAAATGAAGTACCAAAATTGAAATGTACCAAAGTTGAAAATACTGAATCAAAATAGTTTGAAAGGACTAAACAATTTTGATAGTCTTAATACGATTATGGTAGTCTAAAAATCAATTCTGTTTATATTAAACAATAACGCTTGGAAATGATAACGTTTTGACTCTTCTTTCATGAACCTGATTTTTGTTATTTTATAAAGAAGACTAAATTTTAATTCATTGAATGTTGCTAAGAAGCAATTGCTAAAGAAATTGTGTTTTAATGAAGTTTGTAAGAGTAGAACGAAGCTTATAAAAGTAGAACGAAGCTTATAAGTGTAGAAAGCTATTGCATAAGAAATTTGTGCTTTTATAAAGATTATAAGAGTATAGTAATCTTAATTAAGTACTTTGAATATGTTCAAGTTCAATTCATGAAATCTTATAATCCTCCCCCCTTGATTTGAAAATCTTAAAACCCTATGTTTTACATTCTTCCTAATCTATACCTACTACAAAACTTTAAATGCCTATAACTTTGCGCTTTTGAAGATATGAAAAAACGCATTTCATATTAATGCTCAGCGAGGTTTAAATAATTAGAATCGATATTTTCAGATGTTTTTAGGAAAAATAAATTAGATGATGCATTTTTGAGGGGAAGGGTTCAGCCCTGGAATGATTATGAAAAAGTCAAAACATTGACATATTGACCCCACTATAACTTTAGAAAATAAATATATAATAGGTGTTCCGGTGACACACTCTTTTTCAGGAGCCCAAATTTAGTGGACTTGCTTGATTCCAGGTCATACCATGAACTTCAGTGTCTCTTTCCAAACACCCTTTAATCCTTAAAATCAGCCTCCTTAAGTTACGATCATGTCATCCTATTTATAATTAAAATGGCTGTATCTCCGAGAGTTCTTAAGATAAATCGATTCTGATTCGATATTCGTTCTCAGCGAGGTCTAAATATCCAGATAAATATAATGCGGGGGCTATTTTACTTCTAACAAGCAATCATTAATGGGATTGTTGTCAACTCAAATAAATTATTTTGTACTTTTGTAAAAAATAAATATTTATATATAATTATTATTATTATTATTATTATTATTATTATAACAGATGGGATAATAAATAGCTGTCTATAAATTAGATCCCATGCTATATAAAAACAAAAATACTTTAATTAATGAAAAATGCTTAGTTCATTTCATGGTAAGGAATATTTATAATTTTCAAATTTATGGTGAGAAAGTAACCTTATAAGAAAATGAAGTGCCAAAGTTGGAAATGCTGTTTCAGAATTCAAAATGGCTTATCATAATATTCTGAAAGGGCAAATTCAATTTTGACAACATGATTAAAAATGGTAGTCTTAAAATCAATTCTGTTTATATATTAAACAATAGCGCTTGGAAACCATAACGATTTGACTTTTCGTTAATGACCGGGACTTTTGTTATTTTATAAAGAAGCCTAGATTTAAATTCATTAATGTTGCTTAAAAAGCAATTGCTTAAGAAATTTGTGCTTTAATTAGTTTGTTATAGTAGAACGAAGCTTATAAGTGTAGAAAGATATTGCATAAGAAATTTGTGCTTTTATGAAGATTATAAGAGTATAGTAATCTTAATTAAGTACTTTGACTATGTTCAAGTTCAATTCATGAAATCCTATAATCCTCTCCCCTTGATTTGAAAATCTTAAAACCCTATGTTTAACATAATTCCTAATCTATACCTACAACAAATCTTTAAATGCCTATAACTTTGCGCTTTTTGAAGATATGATAAAACGCATTTCATATTCGTGCTGAGCGAGGTTCAAATAACTTGAATTGATATTTTCGGATGTTCTTAGGAAAAATAAATTAGATGCTGCATTTGGAGGGGGAAGGGCTCAGCCTTGGAATGATTTTGAAAAGTCAAAACATTGTAATATTGACCTCACTTTAACTTTCGAAAATGACTAATAATTAGTGTTCCGGTGTTTCACTCTTGTTCAGGAGCCCAAATTTAGTGGACTTGCTTGATTCCAGGTCATACCATGAACTTCAGTGTCTCTTTCCAAACGCCCTTTAATCCTTAAAATCAGCCTCCTTAAGTTACGATCATGTCATCCTATTTATAATTAAAATGGCTGTATCTCCGAGAGTTCTTAAGATAAATCTATTCTGATTCGATATTCGTCCTCAGCGAGGTCTAAATATCCAGATAAATATAATGCAAGGGCTATTTTTACTTCTAACAAGCAATCATTAATGGGATTGTTGTCAACTCAAATAAATTATTTTGTACTTTTTTAAAAATAAATATTTATATAAAAGTATTATTATTTTAACAGATGTAATAATAAATAGTAGTTTATAGATTAGATACCATGTTATATAAAAACAAAAATCCTTTAATTAATGAATTTACTTAGTTCAATTCATTTCATAGTAATAAGAATATTTATTATCTTCAAATTTATGGTGAGAAAGTAACCTAATAAGAAAATGAAGTACCAAAATTGAAATGTACCAAAGTTGAAAATACTGAATCAAAATAGTTTGAAAGGACTAAACAATTTTGATAGTCTTAATACGATTATGGTAGTCTAAAAATCAATTCTGTTTATATTAAACAATAACGCTTGGAAATGATAACGTTTTGACTCTTCTTTCATGAACCTGATTTTTGTTATTTTATAAAGAAGACTAAATTTTAATTCATTGAATGTTGCTAAGAAGCAATTGCTAAAGAAATTGTGTTTTAATGAAGTTTGTAAGAGTAGAACGAAGCTTATAAAAGTAGAACGAAGCTTATAAGTGTAGAAAGCTATTGCATAAGAAATTTGTGCTTTTATAAAGATTATAAGAGTATAGTAATCTTAATTAAGTACTTTGAATATGTTCAAGTTCAATTCATGAAATCTTATAATCCTCCCCCCTTGATTTGAAAATCTTAAAACCCTATGTTTTACATTCTTCCTAATCTATACCTACTACAAAACTTTAAATGCCTATAACTTTGCGCTTTTGAAGATATGAAAAAACGCATTTCATATTAATGCTCAGCGAGGTTTAAATAATTAGAATCGATATTTTCAGATGTTTTTAGGAAAAATAAATTAGATGATGCATTTTTGAGGGGAAGGGTTCAGCCCTGGAATGATTATGAAAAAGTCAAAACATTGACATATTGACCCCACTATAACTTTAGAAAATGACTATATAATCGGTGTTCCGGTGTCACACTCTTGTTCAGGAGCTCAAATTTAGTGGATTTGCTTAATTCCAGGTCATACCATAAACATCAGTGTCTCTTTCCAAAAACCCTTTAATCCATAAAATCACATTCTTATTAATACGATCACACGAACTTCTGATGCTTGTAACTTTGCGAGTTTTGAGGATATATCAATTCTGATTTATTAATCGTGCTCAGCAAGGTCTAAATAACCAGAATCAATATTTTTTGGCAATTTATATTCATCATAAAGAGCATTTTTCTGAATTGTTGAATACTTGAATAGATTATTTTGTAATTTTTTAAATAAATATTTACATAAAAGTATTATTATCATTTTAACAGATGGAGTAATAGATAGCAGTTTATAAATGAGATCCCATGCTATATAAAAACAGGAATGTTTTAATTAGTGAATATGCTTATTTCCATTTCATGGGAAGAAACATTTATTATCTTCAAATTTATGTGGAATGTAAGATAAAATTTGAAGTGCAAGTTGGAAATGCTGTTTCAGAATTCAAAATGGCTTATCATAATATTCTGAAAGGGCAAATTCAATTTTGACAACATGATTAAAAATGGTAGTCTTAAAATCAATTCTGTTTATATATTAAACAATAGCGCTTGGAAACCATAACGATTTGACTTTTCGTTAATGACCGGGACTTTTGTTATTTTATAAAGAAGCCTAGATTTAAATTCATTAATGTTGCTTAAAAAGCAATTGCTTAAGAAATTTGTGCTTTAATTTAGTTTGTTATAGTAGAACGAAGCTTATAAGTGTAGAAAGATATTGCATAAGAAATTTGTGCTTTTATAAAGATTATAAGAATATAGTAACATTAATTAAGTACTTTGAATATGTTCAAGTTCAATTAATTCTGATTTGAAAATCTTTAAACCCTATGTTTAACATACTTCCTAATCTATACCTACAACAAAACTTCAAATGCCCATAACTTTGCGCTTTTTGAAGATATGCATAAACGAATTCATATTCGTGCTGAGCGAGGTTTAAATAACTAGAATCGATATTTTCAGGTGCTCTTAGGAAAAATAAATTAGAAGCTGCATTTTGGCGGGGAAGGGTACTGCCCTGGAAAGATTTTGAATAAGTCATAACATTGACACATTGACCCCACTTTAACTTTAGAAAATGACTTAATAATTAGTGTTCCGGTTTCACTCTTGTTCAGGAGCCCAAATTTAGTGGACTTGCTTGATTCCAGGTCATACCATGAACTTCAGTGTCTCTTTCCAAAAGCCCTTTAATCCTTAAAATAAGCCTCCTTAAGTTACGATCATGTCATCCTATTTATAATTAAAATGGCTGTATCTCCGAGAGTTCTAAAGATAAATCGATTCTGATTCGATATTCGTTCTCAGCGAGGTCTAAATATCCAGATAAATATAATGCAAGGGCTATTTTTACTTCTAACAAGCAATCATTAATGGGATTGTTGTCAACTCAAATAAATTATTTTGTACTTTTGTAAAAAATAAATATTTATATTATTATTATTATTATTATTATTATAACAGATGGGATAATAAATAGCTGTCTATAAATTAGATCCCATGCTATATAAAAACAAAAATACTTTAATTAATGAAAAATGCTTAGTTCATTTCATGGTAAGGAATATTTATAATTTTCAAATTTATGGTGAGAAAGTAACCTTATAAGAAAATGAAGTGCCAAAGTTGGAAATGCTGTTTCAGAATTCAAAATGGCTTATCATAATATTCTGAAAGGGCAAATTCAATTTTGACAACATGATTAAAAATGGTAGTCTTAAAATCAATTCTGTTTATATATTAAACAATAGCGCTTGGAAACCATAACGATTTGACTTTTCGTTAATGACCGGGACTTTTGTTATTTTATAAAGAAGCCTAGATTTAAATTCATTAATGTTGCTTAAAAAGCAATTGCTTAAGAAATTTGTGCTTTAATTTAGTTTGTTATAGTAGAACGAAGCTTATAAGTGTAGAAAACTATTGCTAAAGAAATTGGGCTTTTATGAAGATTATAAGAGTATAGTAATCTTAATTAAGTACTTTGACTATGTTCAAGTTCAATTCATGAAATCCTATAATCCTCTCCCCTTGATTTGAAAATCTTAAAACCCTATGTTTAACATAATTCCTAATCTATACCTACAACAAATCTTTAAATGCCTATAACTTTGCGCTTTTTGAAGATATGATAAAACGCATTTCATATTCGTGCTGAGCGAGGTTCAAATAACTTGAATTGATATTTTCGGATGTTCTTAGGAAAAATAAATTAGATGCTGCATTTGGAGGGGGAAGGGCTCAGCCTTGGAATGATTTTGAATATTAGTCATAATCCCATTTGACATATTGACCCCACTTTAACTTTAGAAAATGACTTAATAATTAGTGTTCCGGTGTTTCACTCATGTTCAGGAGCCCAAATTTAGTGGACTTGCTTGATTCCAGGTCATACCATGAACTTCAGTGTCTCTTTCCAAACACCCTTTAATCCTTAAAATCAGCCTCCTTAAGTTACGATCATGTCATCCTATTTATAATTAAAATGGCTGTATCTCCGAGAGTTCTTAAGATAAATCTATTCTGATTCGATATTCATGCTCAGCGAGGTCTAAATATCCAGATAACTATAATGCAGTGGCTATTCTTACTTCTAACAAGCAATCAATAATGGGATTGTTGTCAACTCAAATAAATTATTTTGTACTTTTGTAAAAAATAAATATTTATATAAAAGTATTAT
>ARYC01003415.1:0-15866 GCA_000711775.1 Oxytricha trifallax | reverse complement strand
ACTATAAGTCTATTGCACTGCTCTTAAAGCGAAGTCCATCAACTGTTCGGTCCCACTGTCTTATAGCAGTAAAACTAAAGCAATAATAGCTGAATTCTATGCCTAAGAGGAAGTCAACGTTTCTATAAAAGCATATTGACTATCTTATTAATGATAAAACTTTGAAGTATTGGGCTCACTTCTTTCTCGACTAACGAGCTACTATGTTTCACCGCCAGTTCCCTGAGTTGAAGATCTCTGCATAGTCTGTTGCAAACATTTATAAACGAAACGGTATCTCTTACGAAGGTGTAAATCGTATCAAGAGAGTAATTGATTTCACTCTGCCATTTTACAACAACAACTTAAATTATATTTATAATTAAATGCAGAGAGCCTAATAGAATAATATTTAGTATATTCATGCTGACGAGGCTGTTTTTACGTTCAACTTTCATCTAGAAGTCTTGGTATAAGAGGCATAGTAATATAGAAGTATATGACTGGGAAGTCAAGGTATAAACAATGGCAATTCTTGGAGGTATTAGCGAGGATGCTGGTTTAGAAACTTATGTGATTCATCCTCGCTCTATTAAGACAGAGCAGTATATTAAGTTCTTAGAGCAGCTGAGAGAGAAGTACCCTGAATAAGAGATTATACTATTTCGTTGATAATCTTTCAGTTCATAAGACAAAAGAAACAAGGGAAAGTTATGAACAACCAAGAATAACACCAGTGTTCAACGTGCCTTACAGTCCATAGTTTAATGGAATTGAGTTCTATTGGGGAATATTAAAAGGTCATTACAAGAAACTGCTGCTATACCACTTGATGTATGATCTACCTATCGATACAGTAAACTTTATAAAAAGCTCAGCGAAGAGAGTAGATAATTAATTAGCTTTAAAAGTGTGCGAAAGAAGGTAGAGTGAATGTATATAAATAAGTTTTAGAGTTAAGTTAATGAATATATAAGTCACATTTAGAATTCTTGAGAGGGAGCTGGCTTCTCTTTCTTTTCTTCTATTTCTTGCTTCCCTCCTCCTAAGTTTATTCTCTTGCTGCCAGCTCCTGCATCTATGTTCATTGACTCTGGAGGCTAAATATTTGAATAAAGTCTCTTGCTAACTTCATACTTTGTCTGCGACTTTCGCTCTCTGTGAAGCTTGCTCTATTCCTTCATCAAGAAGATGCCAGTACCAGATTTTTCTAAAGAGTTAAGCTATAAATCTTATTTGAAATATAAGGGTGCTTCTGCAGCTCTGATAGCCGGCTCTCACTTATCTTGATCCCTTGTTTGTCCTTATCTTCTGAAGAGATGCTGTACCTTTTCTTATGAGATTCTTGAATAATTTCTTTCAAGTAATCACCTTTAATTGTTGTAAGTATGGCAAAGAAATAGTTTCTTTCAGGCAGTTTATTTGACAACTGCTTCTTAGTAGGAAGTACAGCGAAACCTCTGGGTCGTTCATTGCATCATCATATAAGTTTGTCACTGAGATTTCTGGATAGTTTTGAATCTCTGCAAACTTTCCATCTTAAGTTTTCAATGCTTTCTTCTCTTCGCAGAGTATCGCCCTTAGAAATGAAATTTTGGTACCTTCCATCGTTGGCAAGAACAAACCAACTACATAATCAAGATGAGTTACTATGAGTTTAATACCTTGCTGCACCAGGTAGCGGTGCAAATCCTCCTTGCTTCTAAATCTCTGAATCAATTCTTGTGCTTGCACTCTTTTCATTACATCATTCATTGACTCCATCTTGTTTACAGATCTAAGAAATGATATTCAAATTTAAGTTTATTTATTTTAATTATATACCTCTGTAAAATTTACTATTAAATATGGGCATCTTATAGGAGGTCAACCTCTAAGAAGGATATGGAGAAGGTTTTGAGAACTGGTTTCAAATTTGAGAGATTGATATCAATTTCTACTGTTATATTTCCATATTTTTACATTTAAATTGGTACGTACTTAATTAGGAGCAGCTCCTAAAATTCTAGTATTTTATTAGGAGCATTAATTAAAGCTAGTACTTAATTAGGTGCACCTCCTAAATCGGTACGTACTATAATCAACTTATTATTGAAAGTAGAAATGGTTACTTCCTCACCCATATGTAGAGTTGGATCTTCTCTTAACATTCATAATTCTTCTCTCGTACTCTAAGAACTTCCCTTGAAATTTTAGGCTTGCAAAGCTCTCATATAGGCTCTCAGTTATAGAGGGAGTTTTATAATTTTAAATTCAAATTTAAATATGAGCGCTAACATTTTAAGAAAAACAACAGCACTTCCATCAAACTAAATGAGACTTACCTTTGGCAGCAATAAAAAGTGTGATACTGTGAGATGAACTCTCATAAAGAACTACCAGAGCTATCACTTGATGTCTCTGTTATTAAAATAGAAATTAATAATAGAAAATAAATGGCAAACAATGTGGGAGACAGAGGAGGAGAAAGGTATTAATTAAATTCCTATACAAATTGAAGAAGTAGAAGTAACTTTTGTGAGAAGTGTGAGAGAGACTTCGCTCATAAATCTAGTTGGTATAGGCATATGAAAGAGCATAGAGAAGCCAAGCCAATAGTTTACTTAAAGCACGATAAAATCGACGGAAAGTATTATTGCTTCGAGTGCCATAAGCAGTATGCTCATACTAGAGATTTAAGGAAGCATCTTTTAAAAGCTCACAAGAAAGATTTAGAGATTGAAAAGCATGAAGATGAATTGAAGCTACTTAACAAAAGAAAAGCAAGAGAATCTTCGAAAATGGTCGAGCTCTAACAAGCTTGTGAATCAGAATATGTGAGGAAATCACGCAACCTACTAGCATCTGAAATCACAAAGATTATGATTAAAATTCAATTTAAAAGATTCCAGTTCTTGCCTAAGTTGACCTAGACACTTCACTTTAAGCTACCTTATATTAGAAGACTCCTTTGATAAGAAAGTTATCAATGATCATCAGTATGCATACAAGGTGTATCCCTTCAAGTATCTCTTAAGTGATGATAAATATTAGATGGAGTTCACAGATGAGTATCAAGTACTCACTCAAGCAAAGTTTAAAGAGTGTAGTTACTTAATCAAGCTAGATGCTGTTCTCCTTGCGAAGGATCATGTTGCTTTCAGACTCCCATTCTATGAAATGACCCTCAGAGATTTTATTACTGATCAAAGGAATCATAAGTAGCTTGCTTTGATAGCAACTTAAACCTTACAAGGTATAAAAGAGCTTCATAAGTTAGGCTTTGTTCATAGAGATTTGAAACCAGAGAATATTATGATAAACTTCTCACCTGTAAGAGTGACAATTATTGACTTCAACAGAGCTTTAAGGGTAGAAGTATCAAGGCTAGGAAGTGTTATGGGAACTCCAGGCTATTATCCTGAAAGAAGACTGGAGAGATGGAGACTATCAATGGGATGTGTGGGCTTTAGCAGCAATAATAATAGAGTGCGACATGCCTCGGAATGATTACTACTCTACAAGGTGTGAGAAAGATGCTAAGTAAAGAATCAAGTAATTTATAGACAAAAACAGAGTATCTCAATCATTAAAATAAATGGCAGAATCAATAATCTTAAAACCAAACTCTAGATCAGACATAACATTAGAGAAGATAGAGTTGTGGTTAAGTAAGATAAACTTCAGACCTCTCCCACATGATCCTAAAGTGCATTTTTAGTGATTAAATTAGATACATTTACTATAAATTTCACATTAAAACCTATTAATAACCCCAACCCCTAACAAATTCCCTACAAATTAAAGCCCTTATAAACCTCATTAAGGGGTTTTGGGTTTTAATGATTGAATAATAGCACTTAATATTGTGGGTTCATAAAAATATTAAATTTGCTAATACATGTAAAATTTATTAAATTTAACATAAATTAAAAAACAGTGCAGGAAACTTCCTCGAGTGCAGGAAACTTCCCCCCCCCCTTTTTTTAATTAATCAATTAATAGATTTCTATTATCATGCATTCTTGATGTTAATTTAAAAGTTTTCTTACTGCTGTAGAAAGTAGTTAACCTCTAAGTCTCGCATTTAATCTGGTTCTTGATGCATAAATTCTATATAGAGTTATCGATAAGTCTATTTGGAATTTTAGGGTGCCTTTTTTATTGTCTTGAACCAGAATTTGTGGATAAAAACCAAAGTTAAATACCAATATAGAACAATGTTCTGATTCTGTTTAAAATTGGACATACTTTTAAATAGATTTTTCGTAATTCATCATAATCATAATAGAGACAAGGCTTAGATAGTGTTGCTCCTAGTTTCAAAATTTAAACTGGAATTTAAACCAATGATTCTAAGATCCTTTAACTATAAATTTACATTTGATTCCAACAACTTTGCAGATTCTGTCGTTTAACCATTATATTGTTTATCTGTGATCATAGAAATTCAAAATATTGTATCCAATTGTCATTGAAATTCTGATCAAATTTATCTTGTTCTTTCCATACCTATATAAAGTAAGACTATATTTTCTTGAACTCTTTCAATGAAGAATAATATACTGTCAATATTTAATGGGTCATAAAAATATAAAAGTTTTGAATTTATGTTAAATTTAGTAAATTTTACATTAAAAAAAAAGTGCTGGAAACTTCCTCTCCCCGAAAAGTGTATAATTGTGTAAAATCCAAGCATATAAAATAATAGAAATTATAGTCTTCATACCTTTCTTTATTAAATTCCTTTTTAAATGTATAAATTCTAACATTTCGTTATGCAATATGATATATACCTTCTTAAATCCTTTATATTGAGACTGCTAATTGCTATTAAATTTATAGTTACTATTGTAGGAAAACATTTGATTTGGGAAAATTAAATTAAAATTATTATTATTATTATTATTACTATTATTATTTTTTAATGCTTTACACAAATTAATACTGTGGGGTTAAACCAACCAGATTATAAATTAAAATCAATCAATAGACAATATGCTATTTGTTCGATAGAGAATTTAAAATTAGCTGAACTTTATTATTGGCAGTACTATTTTATCGCATATAGGAAGTGAGTTAACTTCGCTTTAATGTGAGGGTATAATTTAATTTATTTAGATATAATTAATTTAAATCAAGTTATATCACTTCCTAGATGCGATAAAATAGTACCGCCAAAAGTAAAGTCCAGCTAATTTTAAATTATCTACAGAATGAACCCAAGATCGTTTAAATTGGCCAACTTTAACTGCCAAGATTTTGATTTATTATAAATAAATTTGAATTTAATTTCCCAATTTCGAATGAAATTCTACAATATAGAACAAATACTTTATTGTCTAGGTTTCCAGAAAGTTGACTGCCGCGAATTGTTATATTTAATTAATTATATTTAATTTAATTTTGCCAAATCAAATGTTTCCTACAATATTAACTTTAAATTATATCTGAAAGAATTCAATTTATAAATAATGCTTTGCTGTTAAGGTCTCGTCTTCTTATAATTAGAATCATTTAAATAATATACTCCAATATTTGACTTAATTCTTGTGTTAGTTGCCTAAATAAAAACTAGAGTTAATGAGTTTTCATATCACTTTTTTTTTAATGAATTTTTTGTTAAACTTTTTGACATTTTCAAAACAAAAAGTTTTCCTCTCCTTATTGAATTAAATAATTGTTTTTAATTTTATTCATAATTTAAAAATAAAGCAAAACACGTTTATTTATTCAAGCAAATAAGTATTCATCAAAACACATTTGAATATTACACACCTAAACATATTCTATATGACCTTAAATAGTTCTATTAATCTAGTATAATCAAAATGAGGAGATCGTTATAAAATAATCAAAAATGATATTAATTAAGAATATAATCAAATCAATGTATACTAATGTGTTTCAAACTGTCGAGATTATGAACTAAGATAAGTGATTTTAATTATCAATTTTATTTAACTATTCATATTTAAATTTAATAAGTTATTAATTTAATCAACATTTCCAACTCATTTCTATTTTATAGCAGTGCCTTTTCTTCTTTCTACTTGCTCTGGAGGTAGGAATCATAAACTATATTAAATTAAAATTATAGTTTAAGGCCATGTGTTATTACTTACTTGTATACTAAAGCGATCTAGTGTACCATAAATTAATATTGTGTCACTGTAGTGAAAATTTCATACACAACTGTGTATAAAGCTAAGGTAAGGTAGTGTTAATGTTGATATGTGAAAATACTATACCTGGTTATATAGACTCATAGCAGGTTCTCAAGCTGAATGAGCATACATATAGGCATCTACTGATGCAGAGGTAGTAGGATTGAATAGACTTAGATTATCAGTAATAGAGGGACATGATTTGTATAGTTTAAGTTTGTATTTGATTTAATTATAAATTATAACTTTATCAAAAAAAAACTTATTTTATCTCACTCTTTTTAATAAATTCTCCTACCCCAACACCTCCACTCCAACTTAATATGCTTAAATTGACGTTGGTGAGCATGCTCGATCGATATGTATCAAAACTGTGAAAGTAAACATTGAAATTAAAAGTTGAAGAGTGATTGCTTTGGTCAAGTGAAAATTTTATAAACCAGCCTTATAGATCGGTAAGTCTAGACCTTTAATTTCTGATCTGACTCAATTCCCTATGACCCTCCTCATTTCCAGCGGATACACTTTGGATTTCAACTTGGCCTCTCAGATCCCTTCCAAACCTATTTCTAAAAATCAGGAAAGATGGTTTGCAACATTACTAATACCATTTGCCTAAGAAAAAGTGGTCGGAACCGCGGATTTTGAGGGGTGGTTATTATAATATTATCGGCTATTACCAAAACTACTAGTAATACCCCTTACAGATTATAGACTATGACTTTTATGATTTTACAAAAACTTTTTTCCCAATCCCACCATCCCAACCCAAACATCGCTAAATCACTCTAGATCGGCGAGATAGAAGGAAAGAAGCCGATTGGTGGTGAGAGTAGCTATATCCAATTTTAAAATGTCAGGGCGGTCCTAACAGCCATTTTGGCCTTGAAATTTTCAAAAAATCGACTCCTCCTTACCCCTTGAGTCCAGCCCAGCTCTACCCTATGTGATCTCTATGGTGGCTAAATGATCAAAATCATTGATAATAGTGTTTATTACTAATAATAATTAATTATAGAACAGTCCAAGCAATCAAAACCCCAAAACCCCTTAATGAGGTTTATAAGTGCTTTGATTTGTAGGGAATTTGTTAGGGGTTGGGGTTATTAATAGGTTTTAATGTGAAATTTATAGTAAATGTATTTAATTTAATCACTCAAAATGCACTTTTGGATCATGTGGGAGAGGTCTGAAGTTTATTTTACTTAACCACAACTCTATCTTCTCTAATGTTATGTCTGATCTAGAGTTTGGTTTTAAGATTATTGATTCTGCCATTTATTTTAATGATTGAGATACTCTGGTTTTGTCTATAAATTACTTGATTCTTTACTTAGCATCTTTCTCACACCTTGTAGAGTAGTAATCATTCCGAGGCATATCGCACTCTATTATTATTGCTGCTAAAGCCCACACATCCCATTGATAGTCTCCATCTCTCCAGTCTTCTCTTTCAGGATAATAGCCTGGAGTTCCCATAACACTTCCTAGCCTTGATACTTCTACCATTAAAGCTCTGTTGAAGTCAATAATTGTCACTCTTACAGGTGAGAAATTTATCATAATATTCTCTGGTTTCAAATCTCTATGAACAAAGCCTAACTTATGTAGCTCTTTTATACCTTGTAAGGTTTAAGTTGCTATCAAAGCAAGCTACTTATGATTCCTTTGATCAGTAATAAAATCTCTGAGGGTCATTTCATAGAGTGGGAGTCTGAAAGCAACATGATCCTTGGCAAGGAGAACAGCATCTAGCTTGATTAAGTAACTACACTCTTTAAATTTTGCTTGAGTGAGTACTTGATACTCATTTGTGAACTCCATCTAGTATTTATCATCACTTGAGAGATAGTTGAAGGGATACACCTTGTATGCATACTGAGATCATTGATAACTTTCTTATCAAAGGAGTCTTCTAATATAAGGTAGCTTTAAAGTGAATGTCTAGGTCAACTTAGGCAAGAACTGTAGTCTTTTTATATTGAATTTTAATCATAATCTTTGTGATTTTAGATGCTAGTAGGTTGCGTGATTTCCTCACATATTCTGATTCACTAGCTTGTTCGAGCTCTACCATTTTCGAAGATTCTCTTGCTTTTCTTTTGTTAAGTAGCTTCAATTCATCTTCATGCTTTTCTATCTCTAAATCTTTCTTGTGAGCTTTTAAAAGATGCTTCCTAAATCTCTAGTATGAGCATACTGCTTTTGGCACTCGAAGCAATCATACTTTCCGTCGATTTTATCGTGCTTTAAGTATACTGTTGGCTTGGCTTCTCTGCTCTTTCATATGCCTATACCAACTAGATTTATGAGCGAAGTCTCTCTCACACTTCTCACAAAAGTATACTTCTACTTCTTCAGTTTGTATAGGAATTTAATTAATACCTTTCTCCTCCTCTCTGTCTCCCACACACTTGTTTGCCATTTATTTTCTATTATTAATTTCTATTTTAATAACAGAGACCTCAAGTGATAGCTCTGGTAGTTCTTTATGAGAGTTCATCTCACAGCTATCACACTTCTTTATTGCTGCCAAAGGTAAGTCTCATTTAGTTTGATGGAAGGGCTGTTGTTTTTCTTAAAATGCTAGCGCTCATATTTAAATTTGAATTTAAAATTATAAAACTGCCTCTATAACTGAGAGCTTATATGAGAGCTTTGCAAGCCTACAAGTTTCAAGGGAAGTTCTTAAAGTATGATAGAAGAATTATGAGTGTTAAGAGACGATTCAGTTCTACATATGGGTGAGGAAGAAACCATTTTTACTTTCAATAATAAGTTGATTATAGTACGTACCGATTTAGGAGGTGCACCTATAAGTACGTACTGCTTTAGGAGGTATTTTGTGATTTTATGATTAAAATTAGGGTGCTCCTAATTAAGTACTAGCTTTAATTAATGCTCCTAATAAAGTACTAGCATTCTAGGAGCTGCTCCTAATTTAATAAGTACCAATTTAAATTTAAAAATATGGAACTATAACAGTAGAAATTGATATCAATCTCTCAAGTTTGAAACAAGTTCTCAAAACCTTCTCCAAATTCTTCTTAGAGGTTAACCTCCTATAGGATGCCCATATTTAATAGTCAGTTTTACAGAGGTATATAATTGATATCAATAAACTAAAATTTTAATATCATTTCTTAGATCTGTAAACAAGATGGAGTCAATGAATGATGCAATGAAAAGAGTGCAAGCACAAGAATTGATTCAGAGATTTAGAAGCAAGGAGGATTTGCACCGCTACCTGGTGCAGCAAGGTAATAAACTCATAGTAACTCATCATGATTATGTAGTTGGTTTGTTCTTGCCAACGATGGAAGGTACCAAAATTTCATTTCTAAGGGCGATCCTCTGCGAAGAGAAGAAAGCATTGAAAACTTAAGATGTAAAGTTTGCAGAGATTCCAAACTATCCAGAAATCTCAGTGACTAACTTATATGATGATGCTATGAACGACCCAGAGGTTTCGCTGTACTTGCCTACTAAGAAACAATTGTCAAATAAACTGCCTGAAAGAAACTATTTCTTTGGCATACTTGCAACAATTAAAGGTGATTACTTGAAAGAAAATTATTCAAGAATCTCATAAGAAAAGGTACAGCATCTCTTCAGAAGATAAGGACAAACAAGGGATCAAGATAAGTGAGAGCTGGCTATCAGAGCTGCAGAAGCCTCCTTATATTTCAAGTAAGATTTGTAGCTTAACTTTTTAGAAAAATCTGGTACTGGCATCTTTTTGATGAAGGAATAGAGCAAGCTTCTCAGAGAGCGAAAGTCGCAGACAAAGTATGAAGTTAGCAAGAGACTTTATTCAAATATTTAGCATCCAGAGTCAATGAAAATAGATGCAGGAGCTGGCAGCAAGAGAAGAAACTTAGGAGGAGGGAAGCAAGAAATAGAAGAGAAGAAAGAGAAGCCAGTTCCCTCTAAAGAATTTTAAATGTGACTTATATATTCATTAACTTAACTAAAAAACTTATTTATATACACTCACTCTCCCTTCTTTAGCACACTTTTAAGCCAATAAATTATCTACTCTCTTCGCTGAGCTCTTAATAAAGTCTACTGTATCGATAGGTAGGTCATGCATCAAGTGGTATAGCAGCAGTTTCTTGTAATGACCTTTTAATATTCCCCAGTAGAACTCAATTCCATTAAACTATGGACTGTAAGGCACGTTAAACACTGGTGTTATTCTTAGTTATTCATAACTTTTCCTTGTTTCTTTTGTCTTATGAACTGAAAGATTATCAACGAATAGTATAATCTCTTATTCAGGGTAATTATCTCTCAGCTGCTCTAAGAACTTAATATACTGCTCTGTCTTAATAGAGCGAGGATGAATAACATAAGTTTCTAAAACAGCATCCTCGCTAATTCCTCCAAGAAATTGCCATTGTTTATACCTTGACTTTCTAGTCATATACTTCTATATTACTATACCTCTTATACCAAGATTTCTAGATGAGAGTGTTGAAGGTAAACAGCCTCGTCAGCATGAATAAACTTAATATTATTCTATTAGGCTCTCTGCATTTAATTATAAATATAATTTAAGTTGTTGTTGTAAAATGGCAGAGTGAAATCAATTACTCTCTTGATACGATTTACACCTTTGTAAGAGATACCGTTTCATTTATAAATATTTGCAACAGACTATGCAGAGATCTTCAACTCAGGGAACTGGCGATGAAACATAACAGCTCGTTAGTCGAGAGAGAAGTGAGCCCAATACTTCAAAGTTTTTTCATTAATAAGATAGTCAATATGCTTCTATAGAAACTTAGACTTCCTCTTAGACATAGAATTCAGCTATTATTGCTTTAGTTATACTGCTATAAGACAGTGGGATCGAACAGTTGATGGACTTCGCTTTAAGAGCAGTGCAATAGACTTATAGTTCAGTACTGGTTTAACTTATTCACTATACATATCATATCCATAACGCAGTTTAAACACTAAATCTATAGACTCTTCATCATAAATAGACCTCAAAAGCTTGCTATTTTTGTCTCGCATTTAATTAATAACCCCTACCCCTAACAAATTCTCTAAAAATCAAAGCACTTATAAACCTCATTAAGGGGTTTTGGGGTTTTGAATAGGGAGGTGGCAGGCTTCAAATACCAGGCAATTGGGGTCTTATTTGTACTTATTTGGCCTTATGACCTAGAATATGGAACTTTTCCGGAACAGCACTTCGGCTTGGCTAGCTTTAAGACCCCCTCCACCTGACTTGAAGAAATTTTGTTATGATAACTAGATATTGGTGCTGTTGATTAGAAAATAACATTAGGATAGGGTAGAGATGATAGGGTAAGCTTAGAGGGCAGTAGACCAGCCCAACAAGTCGGGGTTTAGCTTGGAATTTAAGGTTAAAGTGAAGATTATTACTTAAAATTATGACTATAACTATTCAAACATGCCTCGCTGAGGCTCCTTTGCTTTCAAGCAACCTTCCCCAGTGCAATAAACACCAGAGATTGGATACCATGGCCAGAGGACCCCTCGACAGATAAATATGGAGAATCTAAGTCGGTACCACTCAATTTTTAAAATCCTAAGTCGGTACCATTTGAAAAAAAATTTACACAAAAATCGTAAGTCGGTACGGTACCACTTAAAAAATTTTTTATTTTTATTCAATAAAAAAAAATAAAAGAAATATTTATTTTAAAAGTAAATTAATTTTTATATTATGAAAATTTTTTAACTTAATTATATAAAAAACTTTAATTTTACTAATAATAAGACATCAAGATATTGTAAATACTGCTGATCAAATTATTGATGTTTTACAATTATTAAAGGATATCAAAAATTTAATTGAAGCACTTTAAGATATTGGGATTCTTGAAAGAGATGTGAAATGCATGAATTTTGACTGGATATGAAACTAAGTTCAAGAAACGATGCACCTGATGAACTTTATACCAATGCCAAAGATCTTGCACGTCAGTAAATATTTTTATTTGACAAGCATTAACAGCCAATTTTAACTTGGCATTTATTGGTTTTTCACTACTTTGCAATTGGATATAGTTCAGCTCTTACAAAGTATAATTTAAACATGTTTAACTATAAATTAAATCAAAAGTTAATAAAAAGATTTTCTAAGTTGTAGAAAATAAGCAGCAAATATATGGATATTTTCACATTTAAAATGAAGAATATATACCTAATGGAGATATTGAAGTGGACGTAAGTTTATTTGCTCATGGAAAATTTCTTTATGATGAAGGCTAAATTTAACAAGAAATAAATAGGAGTAGAGTTGAGAGATCAATCTGGGTTTGCTAAAGTTTTCATAGTTTAGAACAGAACGAGAGAGAATAATACTCATAGATAGGTTCAATTATTCATCATGATGGTTTAGATCTTGATAAGCAGGATTATAAAATAAAAGATATGAGGAATTAAAATTTAATATGTTTAATCAATAATAGCAACAACAATAATAATAAAATGATGATGAAGAAAATGAAGAAGAAAATGAAGAGAAAAAAATAAGATCAAGATGTTGAAATGTACGATGAAGATGAAAACAACAATGAAATACAAGACCAAGAAATTTTAGAGGTACAAACTAAATTGAAAGTTTATGGTTTTAACTTAAAAGATATATTAAAAATATTCATAGCACAGTAAGCGATGAAAATTTGCATGACTTTTAATGGAGGCTCTTTGGAGAAGACAAGTCAAAATGAAAAAAGAAAAAACCAGATGAATCCTTAGCTGAGATTTTTAATATATTATAATTACTTAAAATTTTTGAATGAAAATAAATATTTTTTTAAATGGTACCGACTTAGGATTTCAACAATTGAGTGGTACCGACTTAGACCCCCCTTATTTTAATTTATTGTTTATCATTTATAACTACAAACTTTAAAAATCAATATAAATTATTATTGATACCAGCCAGCACAAACAATATCCATTTAGTGGTGCTTTGTTTATTCATCTAAAATAAATCAGCGTTATTATTAACTAAGCTCATTCTATAAATATATAAAAAGGCGTTTGCGAAGTTTGTAACACACTTCCCAGTTTCCTCATACTCCATGGGCTAAGCTAGACGCAGGAAAGCCTCATCAAAACCAAAATAGACAATAGCTAGGATTAACAGAAATATTCGCTTGTCATAGATCACTGAAATGATTGTGCGAACTAAGTTATAAATATTATAAATATAATATAATTATGGTAATATTTTAACTTAAATTTATTATGAATAGATTACTAAAGTAACCACTACTCTGGAATAATCTCAAGAAATAGAGAAAAACTTTATCCACATTAATAAATATGCAACGCTGTGAAATGTGATTAAGAAATTGTAAGGTTAATTTGATTAATAATAATTTTCAATTTAATAATTATTGTAAAAAATATTTATTAGGAATTTAAGGCTCATAATTATCTTCATTATACTATTGACTTAAATGCAATGAAATTACTATGATTATTAAGATAATTGGCAGCACATCTATGTAATTTCATACTGAAAAGAAGTATTCAACTCCATTATTGATTAAAATAATAAATGAATAACTATTTAAATTTGTGTTTTTTATAATATTATGTTTCAATGAATTTTGATAACTTATCGAACTTCATTTTTGAGGAAGTATGCATTCTAAACATATAAAATAACTGCAAGACCTATTTAATCGTTTTTCATATTATGCCCATTACATAAAACATTTTATTAAAACAATACTTAAATTGTTTCCATTATTTTTGCCTTCATCATTTTAATAACTTACTTGCCCATTAAAAACGTTACTGTAAGCTATGAAAGCACCATGATATATTAAAAAAGGAATAAACAGCCATAATAATGTGTAATTTCTTGCTCAATTTTATAAAATACGAGATACTTGTATTTAAAAATTTAAAATTAAAATATTATACACCAATTTACGAATCTTTTAAAAATAATAATATAAAACACAAAATTAAAGCTAAATCCCACTTATACTAAATTAGTCCCTGAGTAAATTCTAGTTTAAACAATTCTAATTTGCTATACCCAGATATTTTATGAAACAACCTGACACTAGGCTACTCTGAATATAAATGTATAGAGGGAATATCGCATATTTTTATATTTATATCATTCTGAGGGCCTTAGTCTTTTTAATTTTAATTATTTATATAAGTAATAATTAATTTGATAAAAATTTTTTTTTTTAAAAAATCTTAGAGCTGATTATTTTCAAACATATTGTCAATATCATTCTAGTCTGGTATTGCTGAAATTTATATTGATTTATAAAATTATTCTTAATCAAAAGAATATTTTATCTAATATAGTTATGATAAATTAAAATAACTGATTTTGGAAATGTTTTTGATAATTATATAATAAAATAAAGATTCAATAGTTGCAACTTTAATCTATTTAATGGTTTAGGTTTGTAGCATCCTAGACTATAAATAAAGTCCTAAACTTGGTGTCTCCAAGCCTATAATATCTGGTAGTATATCCACAATATTAAAATAAAATAATTAAATTTAGCTTTTCCTTAATAAATAAATCAATATTTTTAATTAATTTGATTTTACAGAAACTTAATATTGAAGGAGTGTCTCATGAAAGCTTGATCTTCAGCTAATAATTTCAGAAAAATATCTGCTCCCAGTTTATTTTCTCTCTCTCTACACATAAATGCAGAGGTGTCTTGCCCTCAGAGTTTCTAATGAAAATAAATTGCAAACATTTTTGCTGTTCTGTTAAGTCTTGCAAGTTGTTTTACTTTAAATTTATTTTTTTAAATGTAAAATTATAAATCTAGATTCATATTTTTGAAATTAGAGAGCATAAATCTTTGAATTATAGTACGCAAAAAAGTTATGTAAAACTTAGATAAATAATACTTGGATAATTTACCTTTAGATAGCATGATTTGAATATCATTAATAATCTTATTATTATTCGCAAATAAGTGTAGCATTGAATTTCCATCTGGGAATATAGTTAAAAGTAAGTGTTAAATATCATAATCTGATAATTCATAGAATATTTTCTTGTTTGACATTAATTTCTAAATAAAATATTTGTGACAATAATTAATGTTTAATAGTAGATTAAAAATTTATTTCAATAAATAGAGGAATGGATTTTATTCTATTTTTTTAAGATATCATAGAGTGAGAAATAATAGTGATTAAAACTATATACAATCATTTCATTTGCTCGATTTCTTGACTATGATTTAGTTCTACCCAAGCTAAATCCGTGTATGACCTGATCTAAATAATTAATTTAATATCTTAAATTAATAAATTATAAATGATAGTTATTGCATATGATATTTTTTAAAAGCATTTTGATACTTTAATGATGTGTTAAGCTTATCTTAGACTTTTACAAATTATTTACAAGATTCCTTTTACAATTTTAAAGCTAAATTTAATTTATCTAAAAGTATTTAATAATTGGGGATTGACCTGTTTTTTAGGTATAACTTTAAGTCAATTTGAAGGTGATAATTATTAATATTCATTTATTAAAAAGGTAATATAAAAATTAGTAACTTTAATTGCTATTAATATAAAAATAAATTTAATCTACAACTAGATTAATTTTCAATTAGAGATAAAATGATTATTTTAAGGTACTTTAGTCAATATATCTTTCACAAATAAGCTAATAATTTGGTTATTGCTAAAATAGATAAAAATAGGAAATTGTATAAATTAATCAAAAATCTAAATTATTATATTAATTTT
>ARYC01003414.1:0-12987 GCA_000711775.1 Oxytricha trifallax | reverse complement strand
TAGATTTTATACTCTTAAACAATGTCGACTTACTTAGGTTAGAAAAAAACGAAACCATAAAACCCTTTAAATAGTTTTCTCCTAAAAGTTTTGCGGAAAATTCATGACTCTTTAAGATTTCCGGATCGAATATCAAAACTTTTGAATAAAAAATGACATTTATATGATCACAAGAATTCTATCTCTCAATAATAGACATTAATTATCTTTAAATGGATTTGTAATTTTTCCATAATAGACTTCGTTAACCAGTGCATATGCCAATATTTCGGATCACGTCATGATAGTTCAGGGGCCTTAAATATTCATACTACAAACTACCACAAAATATATGCTAGATCTACTAAGGATCTAGAAGGTGTATGAAAAGGACATGCCGTGGATGTGACAAAATATTTTCGAGGAGCAACGACTGCAGTAAACACGAGCCTCCTTGCCTTTAGAGACAGCAAAAGACCAAAGCAATTTAGAAGAAGAAATGGTATGATAGCAAGCAAGGTTTTCCTCAAGGACCATGCAGAGCTCAAATAAAAGTATTTAATGGCTATGAGTTGAAGCCACTTTAGAGGCAAGTCAGAAATCTTGAGAGAAGAAATCTGACAGAACCAGTAGTGTTTGATGTGACGTAAGAAATATTAAAATGTGAAACGAAACAGCAGCAGATGCCATGAAAAGATACAATTCGCTATGATGGACTCCGCTTATAAAATAATACAATCAGTACCCTACCCTACTCTGAGAGATGAAGAAATTTAGCTATGCCCATAGAAGTTGTTTAAGAGAGGGGCATTTTAGTACTCTAGTTTGTCAACTAAAATAAAGATCTTGAAAGAGAATTTTTGTGAGTACATAGGTATGACGAAGTTGAAAGGGAGAGTGGATTAAGCTTTCAGCTAATTTAAAGCTCCACAAAGTCTAAGGCATGTATACAGCTCACAACAATGAAGGCTTCCTCATAGGAAAAAAATGAACGTTTCCGATATTATGAAGTACCATGTTTAAGATAATGTGCATTTTGCAAAGAGAGTAAAACAATCGGAGAAGCAGGAATGAATTAACGACTTTATCCAATTAAAGGATCCAGACTGCCTAAACTTGGAGGTTTTCGCTAGACCCAATATTGTCAGACCAGGCTTCACTTCTTTTATCAACCAGCTCAGGGCAGTAACGAGTTAAATACCTTCTATAATATTAAATAGTTAAAGTTATAGATAAAATTATTAAATTAATATAGCCTTTTTAGTATTAACCATGAATCCTTATATATCCAAAGAGTTTTGATTTGTAAAACTCATGATAAATATAAGCATAATAATTGTGTATAAACTAGTTGGAGTCTCATAGAGTATATTTTGACTCCTGCTTTAAATATAATTGGCATTTGTACGAGAGAGTTTGAATCTTTATTCCTTTTTATTGAACTGCACTCTTCAATATTTTTAACTATTTAATTTTAATTTTTCAGATTCTTATATATGTATATATAATATTACTAAGACAAGTAAACTTATAAATAATTTTACTTAAACAAACTACCCCTAGAAATAGGAATATACTCCAGATGTATCTTGATCTTTCGTTTGAAGAATTTATATACTTCAATTGCACATATTGAATTAAAAATTTTCTAAGTACCCATATTTTGCAATCATTAATTATAAAATTAGCCAATTTTGGCATATGAAAAAGAAATATTTTAAAAATATGTTTTTTTGTCTTAATATATTTACCAATGTCTTGTGATAATCAGATTTTAAATGCTAACTTAGGCCAATCTATTATAAAACTGAAATAATCTATTAAAAACAGAGAAAATTAGCTTTATTTATAACACAGAATTTAGAATATAAAAAAATTTCTTGCTAAAATTGCAACTAAAAGAAAAGCTAAAAGCCTCTTTCAAAAGATTCAAACAAAACCTGTGTTATCCAGCGGTAACATTAATGACATAAAAATATGGGAAGATATTTTCTATGATTGCATGTGTTGATATGATAGAATTTATGAGGTAATGACAATGGCTCCAGATTAGATGTTGAAGTAGGACTTTCCTTATGATGTAATATTGTTTAAATACATCCTAAACTCTTGTTTAAGAGAGATAGAAATTTGTATGATATGGCTAGTAATTCAAAAGTGAGAATTTACCCAATAATTTATTAAAAATCATTTGTGCGAGGAAGTAGATGAAATGATGTGGATACAATTTACAAGAATTTAGAAAATTTACGTTGACTGGGTTTTCTATACTTCATGCTATTTCGAAAAATTTATCATCGCTTAGAATTGAGTTGTGAGAGTTATTGTAGACTACCAAAGAGTAGAGAAAATTGAATTTGCTTCATATATAAGAAAATAATTATCTTTTGATTTCTAAAATAGGATTTATAAAAAAATAATTAACAATACTATTTTAAAATATTTAGTTTCATGAATGAGAATCCGCACTCTAAATTCTATTAAAAAGACTTTTGTAATTTAACGCATATCTGAGTGAATCAACTCAACTAAAGAATTAATACTTGCATTATAAACTGTTAATTACTAACATAATTAGTTATCAATGAACTAAATTAAGATAAATGTATAAAGCATAAAATGTCAATGAATTGCGAAATTTTAGAAGGAAGTTTGCATATATTTGCTAATCTAATTTAAAGTAATTAATTTTATAATTTATAAATAAATATAAAACACAAGATATGTGTTTGAATTGAAAAATTCACTAAAGTTTACTATCCCTACCAATATAGTTTTATGGGATAAATTTTAATAAGAAGTGTTATGAATATTCATTTAAAGTGCCAATCTAAAGCTGAGAATTATTTTTTTTATTATTGTAACATCTAATGTACAAGAATATATTTTTAAAAAATATTTCTTTATGATAAAATTAAAAACTAATAATTTAATAATTAAAAATCTGATGAGTTATTTAAACAAACAAATAATATATCAATTATTTACTATGATATATATAATTTTAGTATAATCTTATTCATGTATATTTTGATTACTCAAATTATAAATTTAAACGAGAGTTGGAAAAAAGACAATACTACTATATTCAAATTAGTAAGTTAATATTGATACGTAGAATTAATTAAGGAGAACTATCATTTTGAATCTTATATAAAAAAGTCAGTAGATGAAACATATCATGAAAACCACTAACATTATTAATTTGGCTAATGACGCTATATAAAGAATATTAGTTAATGGATATGACCTTTTCTAAAAGGCTAATACAATTTACAACACTATAGTAGACGCAAGGCCTGGATGAACTAGGCTAAGCAGATTTAGTCAAAGCAATCTTGAAAAACTCAAAGCCAAACCTTCAAGAACTATTCAAAAATTTTCCTTCAAATATCTTGGAACTATTAGGTGATACTGAATTTTTTACGGCCAAGTGCAGGTTTAATATAATAAAAATCCGTGATGAGCTAAGGGATAAAACTAAAGAAAGTAGTTTAATCTAAAGGATCTCACTAGTAGAATCACAACTTACGGAATTAACTAGATGGACCTACTCATCTTAAGCATAACAAACAGAGATAGTCTAAAACAAAGAAATAAGACTGGAAATTGTTCAAATACAAACCAAACTGAGTTACAAGAACAAACTAGCAAACAGATGCAAGTTGTCTTAAACAAGACTCATAACAAACCATCGCATCAATAACTAGTCTCATCCAGCACAGAAGTAATGTATAACAGAATAAAACATCAGAAGAATATGCACAATCCATACTCACTTATATTTTACAACCAACAGATATAACTAAGAATAAACGATACAAATAAGAAATATAAGCGTTCAATTTAAAATTACAGTTTAAATTGGCAAAAATTATATAAAAGTAATAAACTAACAGTTAACCCTATTAGAATCTAAAAAATATCCAAGTTCAAGTAACTAGAATGAAAAGTATAGACGAGATAGTATTTACTGTGGTGAGGTCGCCAAACAATTCTTGGAACAACTAATAAGTTTCCTAGAAACAGGAAAAAGTACCAAGTAGGCAAAGATAGATATAGATAATTATAAAGATAAGCAAATAGCCAGTCTAGTCAATAAATAATTTGACAACTGTCTCTAGAATATTCATTATGGTTTACAATTCATGTTATTCAAAATGAATAATAACCAAAACTAGTTAGGAAATTAAAATTCTATTGTAAACAGATATTAAGTTGATTAGTTAATGCAGTTAAGGATCGAAACTAAAATGGATTCAATTTTAAAGATGAAGTTCCAAATGGAACCAAAAGTGTATAAAAAGGCATACTAGAGTCCAAATCAAGTGAAGAATTTAAACAAAGTAAAATTGGCTAATGCCTATTAAAGAAACACTATACCGAAAAAACAGAAGAATACTTGATAAAATATAATTAAAAAAGTCAAATATACCTAAAATTGTCAGTGAATCTGTAAATTATGATAAAAAGATACAATTAGGGAACATATTTGGAGAATTTACACTACTATACAGTAAACAGAAAGATGAAAAGGAAAAACAATCGAAATCATACGCAACATCAATTACAGCGATGTAATATCACTTTATGTTTCTATGATAAAGCAAAGAAAGAGAAGAATGCGAAACAATTTATTGAAAAAGATGATGAAAGCTAAGCAAATAGAGAGATATATACTTGTAACATGTAAAGAGTAATGAAAAATAAGCAAGAATTGATATTTATATATATATATATATATATATATATTGAATATAAATTTAACTAATAATAATTAATAATCATAATTTTTTGAAATTAAAAGAGTAGATAAAATTATTTAATAAGAAAGTTGATGTATGAGTACTAAATTAAATCTATTTTTATTTATACATAAAAATGTCATATATATATTTAAAATGCTACAACTATTTTGACATCCTAATTATATTTAGAGTAAGTAGGCATTTCCATATTATTTTTTTACAGTAAAATCTATTTGCACTAAATACAATTATTCAACCTCCTTTAAATAGCTCAATAACTTAATTTATTAATTTTAGGGAGATTTCTCAGCCATTAAAAAAATATGACTATCTATTTAGTCTAAAAATGGCTAAAAACTAATGTTCTAACTTCAAAATATTAAAAAGTTCAATCGAGTCTCTCCTCAAAACACAATTAACTTGGAGAATTATAAAATAATTAAAATAATAAATTGTCGAAATATACATTCATAAACAACAAGCATAGCTTATCTACAAATGGATGATATTTATTTCACTTTACTCTCATTAATATAATTAGATTTAGAAACTTATTATTTATGACAGTTTATTGATTTAAAAAATAGTAAATGCCTATTATGATGTATTTTATCAAAAGTAAATAAAGTAGTAGAAATAAAAATTTAGAACTGCATTATTATGATAGTTTTGCACCTTGCTTCTACTTTTCATACTAATTTTGTTAATCCTGTATTTTTATAGTATCTTTTGTACCTTTGGTCTTCTGACTTCGTTGAACTCGCTAGTATATATAACTTAAATTTATATCTTTTAGATATTCTGTTTGTAACTTACATTATATATTAAGTAACAATCAATGCAACCAACACCATCTAAAGAATTCATTTTATTAAGATTTATTATCAATTTAATTAATTAATTTCATTTTGAGAAAGTTGAATCCTAAATATTTGCCAATACATTGACGTTTATAATATTAATATCGTGGTCATAAAAATGGTCAAAGGCACTTAACTTGGTGCAGAAGACATTATAGATAGCCTAAACAGCAGGAAAAAGTTGCATAAAGCTCTGCAAGAAAAAGGGATTATAAAACTTAATCTTGCTCCTGATTAAAGCATTGAGATTATAAATAGACCAAAAGAAGGTGACACTGCAAAACAAAAGATAGTAAAGAAAGCAAATAAGTTCCTCAAATATATCTTAGAGCAAGTCAGTTTGATTAAATAAAATAAAACTTAAACATATTATGAAAATAATATTGTTAAGAGTGTAGATGATTAGCTTTCCTACACTATGATTTACCTTAACTTAAACTTTTAAAGTATAGAAAAGTCAAGTTTAAATATATTGGTAGGAACCTTTACTATTAGTAGGTTTTAATTGCTAGTTAACTTATTTACATATTTAAATGATAGATTTAGCTAACCTAATTCAATAAGAACTAACAAGTTAATTAATAAAATGTGAAAGTTATGTTTCGTTTTTTATGAAAGTTTTAGATAACAATATTCAAGCTGTCTACAAATTTTTCATGTGATTCTATAAAGTAACTAGATTAATATAGACTTAAAATACTCTTTTTTGCTTGTTAGTAGATTGAAGATTTTGAGATTTTATCTTGCATTTTTATTAAAATCACAACTTTATGATAACAAAATGCAATTTAGAAAACTATGATAGTTTAATAAACAGAAAAATTGAACATTAAAAATACTTATTAAAATAAAATGAATTCTACTAACAAAAATGATTAAGTGGCAATGACAAATAAGATTCAATGGGAATCAAATTCTAATTTTTTAAACATAAAAAGGTACTTAAGTTATTAAGAAAAAGGAATTGCCAAATTAAATAATCATAATCAGTATTATAAATTTTGAATTTTCATAGATTCATGAAAATAATTTTTATTCAAATGAAAATGCTTAGTCCTCATGAAATCTAATTGATCAAATTAACACTTTATCAAGGATTAAAGCAGCCAAATCAACTTTAAAACAAACGAATTTAAGCCACTTGATTAATTAGAGATTCGTTCCAATATTCAGTCCTAATATTTTAATTTAAGAACTTAGTAACGCAAATAAATTAATTGAACTACAAGATTAAACAATCAAAGAAATAAACTTAGACAGTAAACAAATGATTGATAAATATAAAGCTGTTTAGTATTAAATTGTAAACTTAATTAAGCCTAAATTATGTGAAAATCCAATAATTAAAAATATATTAAGTAAGTAACATTATTTGGTGAAACTAAATATATTTCTAATTCCTATAAAATATTTGTTAATTATATATTAAATTTATCAATTTTACAGTTTACAATCTCCACTCACTCTAATGTTGTTTTATTTTTACAAATAATGGTAGCCTATTTTATCAATTATTTGTATATTTTAACTTATTATACTGATTGTTTATGTTGAAAATGAGGAGATATTTTTCACTTTCTTAACCACTCTTCAAACTTACTCTGACTTAAGCCAAACTACCATGATTGCTGGCAATACCATTTTCTTTTTATCATCTTCTTTAAGTTTATTCTCTTAGTTTCCTTTTGATCTTTCTCAGAGGTAACATTTAAGCAATATCTTTTAGTTATGAGCCAAACAGATAAAGAAATAAAGGAATAATTTACAAAATTCATTCTATTTTGAAAAGGAAAACACACAGGCTGGAGGATAAGTATTTAAACACACTGCTGGCTATTATAGAGAGAAACTGTAGGTAGATGAAATGAAAAAGTTTAAATATTATTAATTTGCAGCTATGAAAGAATTCAACAGTAAAATAGAAAAAAACCTTTAAACTATGAAATTAATAATTTAAAATTGAAATATACTTTTCTTATATTTTAGATAGAACAAAAGAAATATTCTTTTCGTAAATGTTATCTATTAATAATCTATTTAAAGATGTTTTTTGACGGCCTATTGAGCTATTGAGATGTTTATAATGAACTTAATTGAGCAGAGATAGTGATTAGCATTTTTATGGTTTTTATCATAAACGGATATATAGTGTTTAAATAATTTAGTCTTTATTTATTTGATTTCTTTATTGTGAATCATTATATTGCTAACAATTTATAATTGAGATAAGTATGTTCTATTATTCTCACTAACAATTTTCATTTTTAACTTGATTATCTTCATTTTTATATTTTAAACAAACTTGACAATAATCAAATCATAATCATAAATAAAATTACTCATTGAAATAATAATTTGTAAACAAAATACTGTTAAAAACATTCATTAAATTAAGATGTTTTATTTTATTAATTAATTAAATAATTAAAAAAAAGAAATCATAAATTCTAATTAAATAAAAATAAAATTGGGGTATAAATTCATGCTTATGGAGGCTTTTGTAGACGTTAATTTGTTTGTGTGTATGCGTAATGTGTAATCTCAAATTAATTATTAGATAATAAACAATATGGAAAGGTTACATTGCAATCAATAATGAAAAATATTTTGTTAAATTATCTCGCTTCTCTCTCCACTTCATTCTTAATCTAAATCCTTTAAAGAATAAGAGTCCTATCTTTATAAAGGAGTACTCAATCAGCAGTACTCTCAGAGATGTGATTCTAGTAAATAATTGAAGAGGGGAAGTTGAAAACTTATATCAATAACACTTCTTCTAAGAATCTCGGCTCTGCCTTTTCTCTTGAGTAGCTAAAGTACACATTAATAAGTTGCAAGAACAATTTAAATTAATTAAAATTTCATTTATCTAAAGCTGCCAATATGGAATGATTTAATTATAAAAATCATGATATCTGGCTTAAGCCTCAGCAATTAAATTCCGAACAGCTATAAATCTTAATAATAAATTAAATTATAATCTAAGTGAGTGGAACATAAGAGCGAAATGCCCAACTTCTCGACCTACTCACAGAACTTCATTTCAACCCTCATCAGAGGATCTAGACTCAAAGACATCATAGACATCATTATCTCTGAAACTATGAACAACGATTGGGGACATCTTACAATCCAAAATGTCATCTACATCGCCAAAAAAGTTGCCTAGATAAATCCAGCCCTAATCTTCAAACTCAGAAATGAAGCCAAAATCAGAGCTCACAACCAAAACAACCACTACGTTGCAAACTGGCTAGAACTTCTAGCTTAGTCACTCTTCCTAGTCTAAGTCAACAATAAATGGATCCCTAAAGCCTAACAGCCATTTGCTGATTTTGGAAACCTGGACGCCTAATCCCAAGAGTTCATTCCTTAACCCTCTTCCCCCATCAACACAAAAATTGATTTCCAACCACTCACCAGTGCACTTGCACAATTTCACAATAGGTTCTCTCAACAAGAGATCTTGAACCTCAACTAATAATTCATACAGGAAGAGCAGGAATACCTAGCTTCGCAATGCGCCATCCTTCAAATGCCATTCAAAACCCCAAAACCCCTTAGTGAGGTTTATAAGTGCTTTGATTTGTAGGGTATAGTTGGGGTCTTATTGGGGTTAGTAGAGAAAACGCAGGTTTTTTATGAATTTAATGAATATTTAATGAGATTTACTGTACTTAATTCAAACAAATTTTATCTGCTTATCTTTGTGATACCTCTTGAATTTAGCAGTCTGTAGTTGTTCTAGTATATCATCCAATGATTATCGTGGATATGCTGGAGCTTATACAATGACCATCTCAACTATCTTCTTAATTTCATTGCATATTTCATTTTGCTTAATATGTTTAGCAGCCAAAATTATTGATTATTTCTCATGTTTTGTTCCAAAGTATGACATACTTTCCATATCGCACTCTAAGATAATTGCAGCTACCGCCCAAACATCGCATTATACAGAGCCATTTGTCCATTTCTCTCTTATAGGGAAGTATCCTGGAGTGCCTAAAACCTTAGCTAAAGTCACTATCTCTTGTCTTATTGCTCTGTTGAAATCTATGACTACTACTTCTAAAGGGCAGAGATTTAGCATTACATTTTCTGGCTTCAAATCTCTATGACCATACCCTAGATCATGGAGCTCTTTCACACCCTTAGTCATATCTGTGAGTATCTCATTCAAATCATCAGGATATCTATTATGGTAGCGATAATCTCTTAGAGTCATTTCAAACTTCTTGAGTCTCAATGCAATAAAACCATGACCAAGTATAACTCCGTCGAGCTTAGCTAAGTTCTTGCATTATCTTTTCTAAGCCTCTCTCAGTACTATGTATTCATTTGCAAACTCATTTTAATATTGCTCGTTCTTAATGAGATACTTGAATGGATATACCTTGTATGCGAATTCATCAACAACTATAAGCTTTACCTTGTTAGGTACGTCAATATTCAAATAGTTTTCAATACAGCTGCTTATGTCGACTGCATTTAATGCAGGTATATACATTGCTCTCTCTTATAAGCATGCAATATACATACCATTTGCTGGTTGGTTCATTGACTCAAACCGCTTCTATCTCTTAAGTCTCTCCTACTACGCTATTTGTGGATCAAGAGAGTTATTTTTTCTTTTAGCAGGTACAAGCTTTTAAGTTTCCTCATCTTTAATCAGGAATTCGCTTAGATGATGCTTTTGCATATGTCTCTTACTTTAGCTGAGTGAGTATAAGACTTTATGCAGGTAGTGCATTAGTATCTACCATCTATTTTATCATGCTTGAAGTAGATCTAAGGTCTACAAGAGTGTACCTCTTTGATGTGTCTCTTCAAGCTAGACTCAGTTGAGAAGAAATTTTAGCAGTCATCACATTAAAATCTTTTAGTTTTTTCTATTGGTTGCTGTTCCTTATCTTCCTCAACCAATTCAACTTATGTTTAAACTCCCATCTCAGCACTCTACTTCTTGTTTTAAACTTAAATTTTGAAGACCTCAGCTTCAAACTCTAGAGCTCTTAGCTCTACCTCCTTTTCAATATAAATTACTTCTGGTTTTTTGGAGGAGCCAAAGTTGAGCAATGATTAACCTGTTCCAAGAGAACCTGCCTTACGATTTAAGTTAGCCGCCATGTTTAAATTCAATTTTAAATTTCTATTATTAATAAGTAAAAACCTCACTGGCTATACTAACTTTGTATAGGAGCTGGCACTGCAACAACAATGGTTGATTCTTAGGTGTTAGACATCATATTTATACTTAGTTTATAACTATAAATTTTCTAATTTTATGCTTAATATTTTTAATTTTGTACCAACTGAAAATAAATTCAGGTTGGTACTGGTACCAATTAGGTTTTGAACCATTTTGGAACTTTTCCATTAAAACCTCATTAGTTTAAAACTAGGTACTAATTAAGTTTTGGTACTATTAAATTGGTACCAATTAAATTTAAAAGAATTTAGTACCGGTACTAATTAAATTTAAACAAATTTAGTACTAATTTAATGGAACTAAATTGATAATAATGGAGCTTCATCTCTAAAGTTTGATACAGCTTCTGCCAGCTTTCTCCACGTATCCTTACCAGGTTGACCTCCTATAAGATGCCCATATTTAATACTAAGATTTTTAACATTTGGATCCAGAACTCTATATATTAAAATTTGAAATTCAATAACAAGAGAAGGAAGAAGAATGGAATCTATAAGTACTGCAATGAAGAGGGTTGAAGCTTAAGAAATGATCTCAAGATTTAGAAGCAAGGAAGATCTCTATCGATACCTCACTTAGCATGGTAAGCATGTGACATATACTTAATCATATATTATAGTGGATTTATTCCTTCCAACGATGGAATGTACCAAAATTTCATTCTTAAAGCTATACTCTGCGATGAGAAGAAAGCCTTCAAAAACAGTGAAATAAAGTTGATAGATATACCAAACTACCCAGAGATTTCAGTCACTAATCTCTACGAGGATGCGATGAAAGATGAAGAGTTGGTAGTTTTCCTTCCTACCAAGAAACAACTCTCTAACAAGCTTCCAGAAAGGAGCTTCTTCTTTGGAGTTCTCGGCACTTTAAGAGAGAGTTATCTCAGAGAGATCATTGAAGAAGCTCACAAAAAACGCTACTCTATTTCTCCTGAAGATTAAAAGAAGCAAGGCACACTAATAAGCGAGACCTGGCTCGCTGAGCTTAAGAAGCACCCATTCCTCTCTAGTAATCTTTGATTCATAACTTTGTAGGGAAACCTGGAACTGGTATATTCCTAATGAAAGAGCATGCGAAGGTTCACAGAGAGAGAAAGTCATAGACTATTTATGAAGTGAGCAAAAGACTTTATAAAGATGTCTAAAAGCTAGAAGAAATGAACATAGATGCAGGAGCTGGCACAAAGAGAAGAAATATGGGTCCAAGCAAGCCTTAAGAAGAGGAGAAGAAAGAGAAGCCAAACCCCTTTATGGGCCAATTTAATATGTGAATATATTCATTCGTTTAAATCTAAAACTTATTTATAAACATTCATTCTTCCTTCTCTCGCACAAACTGTTGTCTTATCTACGCTTACTCTCTACAGCTGCTTTGAATCAAGTCTACTGTATCGATAGGCAAGTCATGCACAAGATGATACAGCAGCAGCTTCTTGTAGTGAGTCTTGATTTAACTCCAGTAGAATTCTATTCCATTAAATTAAGGACTATAAGGAATGTTATAAACAGGAGTTATGTTTAGGTCTTCATAAGCTTTCTTAGACACCTTAGTCTTATGAACTGATAGGTTATCAACAAACAGGATGATCTCTTGGTTGCTATACTTCTCTCTGAGCTTATGTAGGAACTCTATATACTACTCTCGCTTAATAGAGCGAGGGTGAATCACATAACTCTCTAAGCCTGAATCTTCACTTATACCAGCTAAAATTGCATGGGTGACTACCTTCACTTTTTAGGCATAAACTTCTATATTATCATACTTCTTATACCATGACTTATTAATAAAAGTGTTGAACGTAAACACAGCTTCATCTGCATGTATGAACTTGATGTTATTATCAATAGCTCTCTGCATTTAATCATATATATATTTTAATTATTACTATAAAATGGAACTGTAAAATCAATCACTCTCTTCAGTCTGTTGACAGTCTTGAAAGTAATACCATTTCTTCTATTAATGTTGGCTATAGTCTAAGGAGAGATGCGCATATTAGGAAACTTGCGATGAAACATTACAGCTCGCTAGTCTAAGGAAAGTGTGCCCAATACTTTAAAGTCTTAGAGTCACAGAGGTAGTCAATATGATGCTGTGTGAACTTTTATTTTCAAGCAGGATGCTTTCAAGTACCAGAATTAAAATGCTAAACAGCTAACATGCAGTGATACCTAACAGCAGAGGC
>ARYC01003413.1:0-18631 GCA_000711775.1 Oxytricha trifallax | reverse complement strand
TAGCTATCGATTAAGCAGAGATGTGAAGCTTAGGAAATTGGCGATGAAACATCATACTCTCTAGGCTAGAGAGAAATGAGCCCAGTATTTAAGAGTCTTATCATTAATTATAGTCAATATGATGCTGCTAAAATTTTAAGGGTCTCTTAGGCTTTGAATTAAGATGCTATCTCTTTAAATTCAATGCTAATAGACAGTAAGACCTAAAAGTAGTAGGAGATTTATGGAGTAGCCTTGCTATAGACGTATATTTCAAAGCAGGCTTGAGTTATTCAGTATATTCATCACATCCATATCGCAACTTAAACAATAAATCTATATACTCACTGTCATAAACTGACCCCAAACCTCGCATATATTCACTTAAAATACTAATATTTTAACATTAAACCCCTACATAAACCCTAATAAAACCCTAATAAAGTATGTACTAATAGTCTACTTTTATCAATCAAAAACGCAATCAAACTACTGAAAGGGTTTTAGGGTTTTGAGTGTTTAGCAAACTCTAAGCAAGAAATCTTAATTTTAACACAAAATACAACAGTCTATCCAAAACTAAAATATGACCATGGAAAGTGAAGTGACATTTAGAATTGAATTTTTCCACACCAAATCATAAAATCCATTAGTTTTCATAGCAAAATGTCAATTTTCATACTAAAATACTCAAGTTTTTACTATATTTACAAATTCTACTTAAGGTAGAAAACAAGTTATCAATAAATATAAATAATTAAATTTGTATTTGAATTTTACATATTCCCCGATTCGAATGCACTTTATCAATATAAAAAAAAATTCAAAAGATAATTAAATTAATATAAAATTGTCAATATTAATTTAAAATTTCAAGCAGATAATAAAGACGGTGTTTTTTTTTTATAAAGAAAAAAGTAATTTATTTGATTTACAAAATATGAAATTTATTCGAAAATTATATTAAATATAAATGCTAAAATAATCATTTGATAATTTTATAATTATTCTGAGAGTATAAATATATCTTACACTGAGTTTAGAAATAAATAATTAAGCAATTACATTAAGGATAATATAATATAAATTTAAAGAATAATTTCAAAACTTTAGAAATAGAGAATAATAAAATAAAAATGAGAGTTGCTCTCATTAATTAAAAGCCTTAATTATAACAATTATAGCTTTTTAAATTCTTGAAAAATTGCTAATTAAAAAATGATTAAAAATCAATAAAATAATAAATAAATGACTGATAAATCTTCATTTAATTAAAATCTAAAATTACCTACCATAATGATATTCTATTATAGAGTTTAAATTAGGGAGTAATATTTAGAAAAGATATTGAATTTTGTAATTAATTTATCAATATTCAGCAATCAAAAATTGAAATACACTTAAATTAATTTAAATAATTAAGTTAAATAATACTCATTTACTCCAAAAATTAGGGTAATTTAGCTTAATTGTCCCATTTTAAACTGATGTTAGAAGTAAGTCTGTCTTTCAATATCAACTTTAATTATCTTACTACATTTTTCATTTTACCAAAGTTTTATACATAATTATATTTAATCGATCCAGATTTCTTCATAAATAGGTAAAATCTCAAATTATTTAAAAATACCTTTGAATAATTAAAGTCATACTAAGAACATTAATATACCAAAAGATTATTTTTAATACAATAATTTAAACCCTAATTACAGAATTTTCCTTTTCATAATTATTTAGAAGCAAAATTATTGCTCTAAATTAAAATAGAATAATTAAATACAATGATTTTATATATTTATTTTTTTTAAATAAATCATCAACATTTGAAGTCTATAGAATATAATAAACTTGTAAGTCCTACAGCAGAAAAAAATAACTAAACCAATATTTTTCAATAAAAAATCCTTATTTTGCTGCTCAGCTCTAAATCAGCCCAAAATATAGCAATAAATATATATATATATATATATATATTAAAATCCTCTTTAATAAATATAAAATTAAACCTGAAATCGAACAAATTTAAAAAATAACATACGGTAAAAATTTAAGTAAATCTACAAATAACTTAACTAAAATAAAAAACAAATTTATATGTTAGATATTAGGAGGATGTTCTTTTGCACAGACTAAGTTTCATTAAATTTAAATTATAGTCATTTCAATTATGCCTAAAACAAGAATTGCTTAAAAGAAAACTTTAATTACTTCAATAAACTATAAATAAGATTAATATTAAGAATTAATGGAGTTTAAAGCTAAAGAATAAATTTATAACAATTAGCTACAATAAACTAACTAAGTGATAAAAATTTACTAACCAATTATAAATATTCTTTCTGAGCTGATATAATAAGTCTGTCCTTATTTCCCCTATTTATTTCTAATTTTGTATTTAATTTAAATGTATTGAAAATATAAAAATTATGATTTTTAATCACTGTTCCTTATTTATTAATTTTATGTTTTCTCCTAGTTACATCTTAAAAATTATTAACTTTCTCTTAACTGTCTGGTATTAACATAATCTTATAGATGAAATTTTAAGAGAAATTTTCGCTATACCTTTCTAAATTCTTTTAATTATTGACTGCTATCTGATTAATATTAATCAAATTTAAACGAATAGAATTTCAAAGATTTAAATTAAATATCATCGTTCTTTTAAGTTCTAAAATGATTTCAATGAGAATACTGTCGTTACAAAATTATTTAAGTTTATAGCATTTTTTAAAATTTACATCTTAATAACTTAGAAAATATTTTACAAAAGTAAAGATACAGTTTTGAGCTCTTATCAAAAGATTTTTATTTATATTTGTAGGAATACATTTGATTTACGAAATGAAATTATAATTAATAAATTAAAGAATTAAAATTGTGGCATTTAACTTTCTGGAAACCAAGACAATATGGTACTTGTTCGATAGAGAATTCAAAATCTGCTGGAGTTTACTATTGGCGGTACCCTCTATCGCATCGTAGAAGCGAGATAACTTGATTTTAATTTTGGCATTAAAATAAACTAAACAAATCACCCAAACTTAATGTCAAGTTATCTCGCTTCAGGGATGTGATAAAGGGATACCGTCAATAGTAAAGTCAAGCTGATTTTGAATTCTCTATCGAACAAGTACCATATTGTCTTGGTTTCCAGAAAGTTAACTGCCCAGATTTTAATTTTTTAATTATAATTTCATTTCCCAAATCAAATTTATTCCTGAAATATTAGTATTTCATTTTTTCAGAGATATTGAAATTAATAAGAAATCTTAAATTAACTTTATTGTATCATTATTTTTAATTTATTCAAATAAATCAGCAATTTATCATAAAATTAGATAAATTTGTGGTTGAGACTTTTAAATTAAAATATAAGTCTTTTAAATCGACTCATTCTGCCTATAAATATTCAAATCTAAATTTCACTGCTTGCTTAAAAAACATTTGAACATATTTAATATGTCTTTACTTCTAGGTCAACTTACTGAAATAATATTTAACCAGCTCTGTAAATTTTTTATAACCAAACAACTACCTATACTTAATTTTAGGGTTATACAATTTTTTGTAACATAAAATTTTTTGGCATATTCCCGTTTAAATGAATGGATATACTTGTTGAAATAAACAGTTTTACTTCTGATGCTAGATATTTTTAATGAGACTATAATTTATTTTCCAGGAGAAATTGGGTGTTTATAAAACCTGAAAAGCGATTAATAGGATATAAATTAAACAGTCAATAAATGTAGTATTCATATTAATTAGTAGCTTTCTTAAGTGTATGGTATTTTTTTTTAATATTATTTGAGGTAAGTGGGAGGATATTTAATTTTCCTAAAGCTTTTAGTACAAAATTATTGATGACCATCTTTTTTAATTGAGAAAATAAATAGTTAGATATATATAAGAAGTTAAAATTAATAACTTAATAATTACCTTAGTTTATTATAATCTCAACTTGCTAGATTCTTTCTCATTAGAATTTAATTATTTAAATTTAAACAGGGATAATATGCACTTTTTTATGCATAGTATAGAAATCTGAAATATTGCAGGTATTCCTAGTAACCATTTTTTATACCAATTTATCAATTAAATAACTCAATAATATTTGCTTTAATAACTAAAAATATACAAGCAAGCAAATACCTCTAATTAAATATGTTAACATTTGAAATATAAGCTTTAAATCTAATAACATAGAATATTAAAAATCTATTAATTATATCAAACATAAAATTCAAGATATTATTTATTTTGTATCAACTCCGTATGTTTCTACAGCATATATTTGATAGTAGCTTTTTATTATTCGTATCAAAGTGTTTCGATGTTTCATTAAAAGGGTAGTAGCATTGAGTTTATTGCTAAAATTGGCATAAAAAGAAAAATATGAGATTAGTTTGGAAATCATAAGTAAAATAATTAGCTTGAAAATATTAATTAAATTAATTTTAATCTTTTTAAGAAATGTAGTATAAATAAATATTAATCTTATCTTAATTGCTATTAAAATTAAAATTAACTTCTATTTGTCTTCTGTTTGAATTGGATATTATATTGAATATTGATATTGGGATTATAAAACCCCAAGAGTATTTTTTTGAATTAAGTTGAATTTGAATTTAAATAAATATAGTATTTTAATTATTATAGAAAAGTTTGTAGCTTTATGTAAAATTATAGTAGTACTAATATATATATAGGGCCTTAATCAAAAATCAAAAAGCTACCAACTTTTAATAGGCAAGTCTGGTTAAATTTTATTCTAACAGCTAAGCCTTAATTATTATAATATATACATCCCAGTCCAAACAAAGATGCTGAGCCCTGATAATCAAGTATCGCACAGTATCATACCTTTCCTGTCCTCCCCATCGGTGGAGCTCCATCGCCACCTGCTGCCGCCCACCCTCCGAGCCCAAATAGAGCCTTCACCCTTACTTGAGGTGACCATCTTTGAGACCAGGCTCCGTTGCCTGCTTGACAACATGTCGACCTACCAGAGATCCCCCAGAGAGATCCAAGACATTGCCACCACCATCTTTGGCCAAAATTTTATTACCCATTAAAAGGAGACGCTGGACAGTGCTATAGAACTACGACTCTCGGTGCGCAAACTCGCATTCCCCAGGGACGCAACTATGGAAAGGAGGTGCTATATGACGAAACGAGGGACGAGACCATAGGAGCAAGCAAGAGGTGCAGTACCTGCTAGAGATGACGAGACCGAGGTCGGAGGTGACTACTTATAGGCAAAAGCCCTAACGGCTAACCCATAAACCTCCATGGACGAAACATTGAGACTATCTGATGGTCAGGGGAGCGGACGCCCTCAGCGGATGCAGGTTTAGAATGTGTTGATTCTTAGTCTAATACTTCATCAGTGGGCTGCCTGTCTCCAGACTTGCATCGATAACTGAACGAATTACTAGAGAAAATAAAACAACCTAAGAATTAACGGACAAATCCCTAACGGACACTCAACTAATAACCCAGGGACCAACAGAACCTGGAAAAACCAAGTAAAAGGCCAGCTGATAAAGACCTCCAGGAGATGTACATTAGAACCCTCCTCGGCCAGTGACGCCTACACCCTCACGGATTTCTTCAAGTGCTATTACGAATTCATTTAGAGATTTCCTGTAATCTATAAAAGGAAATCTGATGGCGCTGAACGCTTTTTCCCCATAAGGTTAAACATGCTTGCCATCCTGAGCCACTCAGGAAGAAGGACATTCTAGGCACCCGTGATGACTATAATTTCTAACTCCCAATTGTTGACATAAGGTAAATCACCGGCGCCTTCGCCTATTCCTTGGTCGCCCTCGCCAAACTGAGCCCCAAGGAGGCCTGATTAGGGGTAAGTTCATTGACCAATTACATTTGGGGGATCATCATTAAAATAATTAAACATATTTACATTTATTCTAATTTTAGGAAAAAAGTAAATCGAGCGCAACTCCGCCAGGGTGTGTGCTGTGTGCCCCGAGAACCCAAATTCCTCCTAGTTTTCAAAGGGCTACAAAATGACCTTAAGTTGGTCCTTCTAGCTCAACATTTCCTAAAAAACTCGAAGGCAAAATAGTCTGAGAGATTTTGTAAGTTTAAAAATTTGATCGTTTAATAGATTAAATCAAGTGCTTTATTATAGTTAAAACAGCTGCCCTATTTTAATTAATTAATTAAAACTAAAACTTTAATACTCAAATTCGATTATAGAAAAATGGAGTGCTCCCGGTACACGAGACACAAGCAGGAAGACCCACACCAGAATCGCCAAGATCGTCTCCTACTATGAAAAGATCAGGACCAAGCAGTTCATCCCTCCCTTTGCCAGCATTGTGGACGAGGTCGAGGCCGCCCCTGAGGGTCGCGAGGAGGTTGAGGTGGCTTGGCATTGGTTCCTCAATGTATCTCCCACATTCATGATATAAGTACATTTTGCTGATAAGTGATTGATAAAACATTTTTCTAATTTAAGCATTTATATATATTTTTCACTAATCTCAAACATCCCTCTAATTAAGCTAATGGGGTTTCACTTTTTTGAAAAATTAAATGAATATATCTCATATAGTATCAAACTAATTTTCTATATTAGTGCTGATTGTTGTTTGTAGAAGACTTTATTAAAACTTATTTATTATTATTTCTCTAATTTATTTTACTACTAATTCACCAATTGCTTAAAATTACAGTCTTGGGTTTTATCACATATAATGGCAAATTAATAATAGACTAAAGTCTACTTATTTAAGTTATTACTTTCTTCAATTTGCGATTGATTATCTCTATTTAATTTGCTAATATTTCCTTCTTTAATCTCCATAAGACTCTGTCTCATATTAATTTATTAGCCTCAAATTTATAAAATAATTTATAAAAATATTAATTTCTATTGTAAATCACATTTATAGTTGATAATAAGTTAAAAGTAATATTGATTCAAAAATAGTCACATTTAGTTAAATTCAAATTATATTTCTTAATGATTTGGGTATTAATTAAAATAAATAATTATTTTACTGTGAAGTATAATTATTATAATATTGAAGTGTAGTAGAACAACCTCACTTCTACAGTGTAAGAACACCTTAATTCTATTTGTATTTAAGATTGCTATGTCTTCATCACTAATGCCTTTATATGCAATAGTCAATGCTGCATTTACATCGAAGTCTGTAAATAACCAATTCTAATATTCTATTGTGACTCCATTGAAATGTTAAATGAAGAATTTATAACCTTTTGTTTAAACTGTTATGAAAATTTAAATATCTTGGTGGGTTTTAAATTATCTTTTGCTTTAAATAGTTTTGAATAATTTCTTGACACAAAGCAATATTGACTTCTTTCTCGGTATATTCAAAGAGCTTGATTTAGACCTTGCTTTGAAGTTTTAGAAATAATTTTGCTTTCTAGTGTTTTTCAAATGAGAGTTTCATAGTTGATATTTTGAATAATTTGCCAGTGTTTATTTGTGGCTATTACTGCTGAAATGGTATTTTGTCAATCTTTTTTATAGTGGAACTAGCTATTATTGTATAATTTACCACATAGTAACTACAATTATTGAATCATATTTTACTATTTAAGATAGATATCTTCCAAGAATATTCAATGCAACTTTTTATATAAGTTGATATCTATTTAAATGATTGCTTCACACTCCATTCTTTGCTGACTATCAGTCAATAAAGTCAGTGAGCCAATTGTAACTCTCTTTTCAGTGAATCCAGAGTCAACAAAGCCATCAATAAAATCCTGTTGAGGAACTAGCTTGAGTGGCGTCTATTCCAGAACCACCAGCACTCTTCACAATTAATAGTTCAATCAACTCCATATTTATCTTGAGTAGGTTGATTTCTTAAGATTAAATACTTGCTAGTTATTATTGACCAAGGAAATATAGTATTTTGTTTGAAAAAAAAATATATATATATATAATGATTACTATTTATGTAGAACATGATCGGTGCAATATTTTGGTACACCTGTAATAATAATCCAATTCAAGAGATCTTGGCCAAGGCTTAGTCCGCTCATCTGCTCCGCTACTTCGCCATTGCCATCGCCCACTTACAGTTTTTTACCTGCAGCGTCTTCATTCGATGGTTTCTCAAAATCTTTAGAAATTATGATCGAGCAGATTGAATCTAAATTTCAAGTTAACTACTTTAGTATACTGTAAAGTAGTGATTTGTTTTATTTATTATAAGTATTAAATGTTAAATGTAAGCATCACTGGTGCATAACAACTAAGGAGTGTATATAAACCATGACTCCTGAGAGAGCTTGAGACTTTGTCAAGAAGTTTGTGCAGATAAACATATAAGGAATACATTATAAGTCCAAAGTGCTTTTTAGGACTGGCTTCCATATCAATTGGAGATTCCTTCTTTAATGATGCATTAATTGGAATGAATGGTTGCTTAAACTTAGATATTGAGAATTTTTCAAAAGGCTACATATATTGAAATATATATTATAATGAGGTGAAGAATGGAAAGAGAAGAGTATAAATGATTTATTATGTAATAATTTTATAAGCTGTGGAATATAAATATTTCTTTTTATAAGATTGAGACATCAATAACAACATGCATGAAATGATAAATTTATGAATGTTTAAAAATAATTCTATTGATAGTAATTATGTCAGAGAACTTCTCAAGAATGCTTTCTTTTCTACGATCAAGCTAGAGTGTACATATCCAAGAACTAGTCAATAGAGTGACAGTCTCCATCAACCATAATATTTACAATTTACTTGCCATAGCCGTATTCCCTACATTGAATTTACTCCACTCTCTTATTTATCTTCTAACGATATAATCTTTTGCTTTTCTCTGTCAGAGCAGCTGTTAATGAGCTCGATCAATCTCATCAAATCATCTTCTTTTGCTCTAATGAACATTGTGATTAACACACTATTTCAATTTCAATTAAATAAGGTGGTGTATTTCTATTTAAGCAAATATGATCTCTAAGCATTGTTTTCTTGTAAATGCCATCATCAAAGGGTTTAAAAGTAATCATCAGATGCAGCCTACAACTCAGTTATAAAATTTTAATTAAACTCCTATAGATCATTGTGACTTAGACAGATTAAAACCTGTTTTTCTTTAAATCTATTTAATAATATTGATGTAATATTCAAACATTATTATTTAGTTTTAATTACTATTATTTTGTTATTAATTATCCTTGGAAAGATAGTATAAGTCATGAGAATATATATATTTAAATTTGCCATCATATTGATTCCTACATCTCAAAACCAAGATCTAATAACAACCAGGCAATAACAGCATTTCCTAATGCTGAAATCAATCTTATACTACGATTACTCCTTCAGAAATATCTACAAACAGAGCTTAAATTGGAGAAAAATTTTTTTTACGACATGTAAAAACTTAACTACATATATTCCAGTTGAATTTCAGTTCTAAAACTGAAATAAAAATTGATTAAAAATTTTCATTTCACAATAAATATCATTACATTATTCCTTAAAAAAATTTAATCTTATCCCTAAAGATATTATCTTAATAATTAATAATACTTCTGACAAATGTTTCTTTGAGTATTAAAAATAGACTCTTGCTTGGAGATCCTTAATTTAATTTACTTAGTCTTAGAAGGATCTTTTTTTAGTAAATACTTTCATGCCATTCTAATTTGACTTATTAGTGGGAGATTTTAAATACAAAATTCCTTTTTTCGGGGTTCTTTACATTATTTGGCTATTGACGACCTCCTTCTGCATTCATTCCTTTAGATTCCAGTTAAAATTTTTGGGCCCCTCAAGCAGTTCCACCTATATTGACTTAACACTTATTTATTTGTCAGATACAACTAGAATTCTGTTTGAGATTAATCAAAGCTTATTTGGAATCAGAATGTTGTTCTTTAATGCTATTTCAAGCATGTTTTATCCACAAATTCAAACTCAGGAATCACATTTAGGCACCCCAAAAATCATTTTAGATTTAACACTAATTCTTACTAGATTTATTGCTTCCTGAATTTCCTTTAATTATTAACTTTAAAGTAGACTGATGGCTTCAGCATCATGGAAAAATTTTAATCGTCATTAGTGTCAGTGATTGTTTTATTTTATACTTTTCCGATTTTTCAAATAAACTAACTATTTCAAAGGATGACGAGTTTTATCGAGCTAACTTCTCCTCGATCAAAGATTGAAGCCTCCAACTCTCAAATTCACTCAACAATCAGTTGATTTATGAAAGAGGAACAAGACTATGCTAACATGAATAAATGGCAAGATGTTGATAATTACAGTAATATAGCCTATTGCAAGTATACAGACCATTATGAAAGGCTCTCCCAACTCTATATGTAATTCTTCAACGAAACTGAATATCATGCAGCTAGCTATATAACTACATCTCCCACAGATGCCTAAAACTATTTCATTAATAAAACATTAGATTAAAGGTGAACGGAAACATAATAGTATTTTTGTTATAAAGATCCATGCCACTTCGCTAAGTCTTTAATCGTACATAAGTTTAAATCTCCCCAATCAACTCTTGAGAAATACAAAACTAGTTAATCGTATTTAAGCTAAGTTGTTTAGATACAATTTTAACACAATAATCTAAGGACACACTTAAGATTTAAACTACATGCAAGCTTCCTTGAAGATTCATAAACTCTTAAACCCATATACCAAAACCACATCACTGAAAATTCAGATTCTAAATAGTAACCACCAACAAAACTCAACTATATCTAAAACAACAAAAAGATGAGGGTTGAAAACTTACATACTTTTCATAAACCTTATGGCTTGCAGGCAGATCCTTAATAAAATAAATAGATGAGTATAAATGGGAGAATCAATGATATATCAGTGATATAAAGTCAATTAATTGTTAGAAACGATGCCAAACATGAACAATATAACAATAAAATAAGTATACCGATCTAATACATCAGAGTTAACTTTTATAAAATATATAATTGATAAGAAGAAAATTATTATAATTCAATTAAAAGTAATTAATTAAACCTTAGATTCTTAGATTTTTAGACTTTAGAGACACGTAATCAATTTTAAATTTATCTCATAAACAGAAAGAATTACTTAAATTCTTTTAAGAAATAAGCTTATTACAGCAATAGAATCTAAAGTGAAAACATTCAATTCTATAATTAAGTTAAAGAATTCGGGACCCTTTTTGATTCATAAAAAATCGTAAATCTTCTGAGTAAATAAATTACAAGACCTAATTTATGAGGGCGAAGAAATAATATTTTAATTTCTAACTTTACCACCTCTCACTACTCACTATCTTAAATTAATACAGTTCTCATTCAAGAGAGGAAAGAGACAAAGAAGAGATAAATAAAATACATCATGGGAAGAAACAGAGAATATTCACATATAAGAAATTAATAAGCATAAAAATTAACAAAAATAAATTGATTTTTGATCCTTCAACAGATACTCGAGGGTCCTAGACACCCCACCAAAGTGAATATTAGTATTATTATATACTTAGTCACAATCATTTTTATTTCATTGAAGTTTAAATTTATAATTCATACCATTAAAACATCCCATATGCTCAATCATCGAGTTAGATGTAATAATAGTTAATTTTTTTATTCCCTTTTTTGAGTAAGTCCTCTCAAGCCAATCTTCTAAAAATAACTCTTTTTGGTTGTTAATTCTATGCTTTATTATTCTCTTACATTATTACTGTATTTAATGGTGAAGAAGCATCAATTGATCTATAATATTATTGAAATTTTTTTAAATAATAATAAATTTTTACTTTTCATTTAAAAGCAATAAACCATTAAATTTAGTATAAAATATATAAAGAGACATTTCAATTAATTATAATAATCTCAGATCAACTTTGAATGTCATGTTTTTATTATTAGAATTCATATATAAATAATTTATAATATATGAAATCTTTTTTAATGCAGATCAACATATTTTGGAGTTTACTCTTTGATATACATTAATTTACAAATATATCTATCTGTTTTTACATTGTTTTGACTCTCTTATTTGGAGATTTATAAAGTTTAATTGGCAGAACATATACTTGAAGTTTGTATGAAGTGTTAATACAGTAAAAAATGAAGAGTATATAAATATAAATTATATTAAATATAACGAAATATAAGATAATAAGCATTCTAGAAATATTTTAATTAAATGTATACCTATTATATTTAAGAATGATTATTATGTTATCTTCCATCAGATTTAAATATTGAATATTTATTTATTGTTAAAATATTTCTGATAGCAATAGAAGAAGAATCTTTTCCCCTCTTTCATGTCTTTTATGTGCTTATACAACCTCTAATAAATATAGAAATTCTTTTATTAACTACTTTACTTTAGTCTATTATGTCTTAGCTTCTTCATCCGCACTAACAAGCTCTCCTTCGATAGATATTATTTTTGTGAGTCTTTATATAAATTTATTATTTATCCATTTAAATTGACCAAAATAATCTTTCATAAAGATATTTAATTCTTACCAAACATGACCAAGTCTAGTGTCAATTACTGAGTGATTCTTCTATTTCTAAATTAACCCACTTGTTGCAAAAATACATTTGCATAATCTGCAAAGAATAACTATTTTTCAGTCATTTTCATATTTAAGATATATACATGAATAAGCGTACAACTTCCCTCAGTTTATCATTAAAATCAAATAAATACTCATTTAAACGCATATTTATTAATTATTGTAACTATATCCAACTAAAATAAAAACAATTATTGATAAGCAAGAGTGATAAAATTTAAATACAATGTTATTTTCTAATATAGTATTATTTAAGGACATACAATACTCACGAACATCAAAGTTTCAATTTAGATATAATTTAAATAAATAAAAGTAATGTAAGAGAGTCAATCAATCAATCAATCAATTAATAAAAAAATAGAATAATAAGTATATATGATAGCAAAGCGTAGCACAGTAATATAATCTAAATTAACCAAGATTACAATTAAAATGTAGGCTTTTCACCAATTATAAAAAGATATTTTGAATAATGAAAATTTATAAAAATTCAAAATTAATATTTATATTATTTTAATTCCCGAGAAATATTTAATAATCAATAACGAATGGCATTCTATAATAAAAAAATAAGTAAATTCAATGTATTAAACTTCATTAATTCTATTATTATCTTAAAAAATTAAATATAAAAAACTTGAATTTTCATCATTTTTATTAGTCTCTGATTTTAATATCTATAATATTGATTAAATATATAAAAATAGAGACAGTAATAAAGTTAACATAATATAACTACAATAATTTTTAAATATGTAATTATATTTGTACAAAGGATAATTAAAATGAAATAGATATGAGACTTTTTTGCATTCTTATTATTAATGAATACTTCCAGTTTTGAATTTAGTGCTATATAATTTTTATTTTTAAAAAGTTTTCTTATAGTATTCGAGCGGAATTTCATAAAAAGAGCTTAATGTTGGAAATTATGACTATAATAAAAATTCATACTATTTCATTATATAAACGTTGTAAATAAAGCTCCAATCAATCATCTTTTAAAATGTTTGAAAATAGTTGAAATCGCCTTGTGAATGTTTATGTTTGGTGTGAAATTTGTGTTTTTAAATGAAAAAGTTGGAATATACGAACTTACTTTTTACTTAAAGAATAGACTTCAAAAGTGGATACTCCTATCGCTTTTGAATGTAAGATACCATTTTTAATTTAGTGGCAGAATATATGAATTAAGTAAGTTTATTCAAGCATTTTAATATGTTTTAATTTTTAAAGATTTTATGATTTAGTAATTGATTATCAAAAGTTTGATAAATTATGAAAAAAATCGTGTGTTTTATGATTTTTTTAAAAAAAAATATAAATAAACAGACGAATAAAAAGTATTTTTAATTATTAAATAAATTGAAAAATAAAATGAAATAAAAATTATAAATCTTTTTCAAAAAATAATTAAGATATATAAAGGAAAACAAGAATAAATAAATATATAAAGGTATGTGAAAAAAGGGATGAAAGCAAAATAAATGAAAATGCAAGCTATTAGTAATGTAATTCTCTTTTTATCATAAACATCAGTGTATTTCTAAATAATGATTCTAATTTTTTATCTTTATTTTCTGTTTTTAGATCTCTCTAGAATGATCTTTCACATTAATATCTTCTATTATTTAAATTAATTTCCATGCTTTTTCAGTCTCTGAGCTTGCTCAAATTGTTGCTGTCGTATTGTCTCAGGAGAGTGCTGGTCATCTTTATTTGCATAAGTGTGTACTTGGAATTTAGTTGCTTGATGTACACATCAGCAATCCTTCGGAGTGTTCGATTAGGAGCTATAGTCTATCTGTATCGCTAATGTTATTGACTGTAATTAGCTTCTTATAGATAGCTGGTTTGCATATTTTAAAGAGTGCTTGAGATCCTCTTTGAAGTGCTGGAACTTGTTCCCGAGAATGTCACTCCTTGCCAGTGCAAGTTTATGGTAGTCAATTTATTAAGTAGTACAGGTACACTGCTTAGCTTTCAGCACCGTGTTCAATCTAAGCAGCATCTGAAGGGACATTAATCTTTTATCATTTGAGATTTTTAGTTTTGCATACGAAGTATGGGGGAAAATGTGCCATAAGAGCTGAACTTGAGCGCCACTCGAATCAACAGGAAAGATCTTGGTGAGGTAGAATGTCCGACTTAAACAAGTGTCTCGGAAGCCAAGATAAGGGAGCTTCTTGTTTTCCAATGTCCCACCATATAATTTATCTAACTGCAATCCAAATTTCCTGACATTAGGGAGAGTTCTGATGAAAATACTCTTAGATGTAAAGTGCATTACCTATCTTGCTAATTCTGCTCTTCTCTAGTAGTAGTTTGTCTTTTCTCTTCACACTAGAGGAGTATTCTTGTCGATCTCTCATTATATCAATCATAGTTCTTCTAGATTTCAAAGCATTTTTTTTCACGAGATAATGGTACAACGATAAAACTAGATTGGCTATAAAAGGTATTGAAATATTAAAGAATGAGAAATAAAATGTATGTTAAAATTACTACAAGGAATATAATGTTTAAATAATAAATGCTTATAATTATAAACTTTGTAATACCTTTAGTTAAGAATAACCTCTCTGAATATGTAAAGAATAAGTATTTTTAACATCAGCACTTAGCAAATTTTAACAGAACATAGAAGGGAAAAATCATTTCTCAAGCATAGCAAGTGTTTGTTTTGCTTGAATATTCTGCTCCTATTGAAGATTGCTTAGTAGCAGATCTCTAGCAGGTAACAGAATATGGGAAGAAGGGTGTTAGAGCATAAACATATTCCTCATTAACTTTAACATCATTTCAAGCGTTAACTTCGTTAGGCAACCATAGAAAATCAGTAGCTTTGTATATTTCAACAATAATTTGACCTTCTCTGGCTATTCCTAGGATATTTGGGGTTTCTTTTTTTGGTTGAGAAGTTAGTATATTCATATATCATGCTGTCTTTAGTGCATTGTGAATTAGATAAATATGATTCAGCAACTTGATCTGAGATGGCATTGCTGAAGTAATCACTAGAACTGAAAGAATTATAGTTATTAAAAGTCTTGTATTCACTGCTGTCTAAACATAAGTAAGCTTTAGCTCTTATGACATTTGAGTATGTTTCCTTGGTTACTAAGAAGTTATAGAGAAACCCTGAAGTGTCAGTGTAGATAGGTTCAAGATTGTTTTAGATAAATAATCTAAAGCTAACAATAGAGTGGCTAAAGTATCAGAATGTATTTAACAAATTTTATAACTATCAAATGTCATCAATAATACATTTAGGTAAAACAAAATAAATATATTAATTGATTAAACTAATTAAAATAGTCTAAAGATTTTCAGACCCATTCGTGTTAAACCTTAAAATCCTTATAAATAAAAAAATTATAAAGACATTCATACAAAACCCAACCTATTTTTAGTTTGTTGTTTTGATGCTTCCCATAAATTCAGCACAGTTTAATTGACCGGGGCTGAGTGATATGATGGATTATATTTTTCAATTTTTTTAAAATGCATTTTGGAGTGCCATTGTGAGGTGAACAGAGTTCAAACTAAATGTCATTATGATAATTCTTATTAAAAAAATATTTATTTTTAGTTTGGGACTGTATCATGCACGCATACTTATCAACCTTCATATTGTTTATTTAAATAACTGAAATTAACTGGCATAGTTACCCATACCCACCTAGAAACATATGCGAGAATTTATTAACAAATTGAAGATAAAATTAATTATTATTTTTTATATTTAATAGCTTATTACTCACTTTTCATTGATATGAACATCAATTCGAATTTTGTATTGTTTTATCAGATGAGTTTGTTGATATATCTTGAAACAATTTTTTCCTTTCTTTTTTCTTGTAAAGATCTTTTCAACAATTGAATTACAAATGCTGTGTTATATCAATTTAGATTTTTTAAAGGAATAAATTTAAATTCTCTAGGAGATATTTTATTTCTCTATATTAATTACATTTATTTATTTTCTTTTTATCTTTATTGCCATTTATTTAAATGTTTTTCTTACTTAATTCAATTATATTTCTTTTTTGCTTATATTTTATATGCTTACTTATCTCAAATTTATTTCACTATTCATGTTTATTTTTCCTCTATTTTTTACATAACACTTCTGTAAAGATTAATAACTTAATTTTATCTTAATCTTAAAATTAACTTAATTTTTTCATCATATTAGTTTTTAAAAAAATATTATGAAAACTAACTTCATTAAATTATAATTGTATTTAGCTTTGCGTATTTATATTTGGGTTATAAATTTTGATTCTTTAATATAATTCGTTATAGTTCTTCAACTTAATTAAAATATTTATTTATTTTCATACTATTAATCTAATATTAAAAAACAACAAAAATTAATATAATAATATAAATCATCCAAATTCGTAAATAAATAATTATAATTATTATGCATTTTTTAAAGTTAAGAATTTTACATAAATTTGATTAATATTAAGTGCAATATTATAAATATTAAAAGAAAATGGATATTCTAATAATTTTTATAGTGTTTCTCTCCTCTCAATCATATATATATTTCAACAAAATAATATCAGATTTCCCTCTCCTATTTTAAGCTTTTATTTAGAGCCATTGTCGTACCACACCACCGCCATTACTAAGAAAAGATTCTGTAAAATTTAAATATTAGACATGTTTTTTGTACATTTCATATTTTATTGAATGATCAGCAGTCACTACTTCGTATAAGTATTCATTTTTGATTATTACTTATTAATTTTGTAATTTTGTATTATATTTTCTATTTATAAATCATGTATATAAGGTTTTAGATACTAATTTTTCTTCATTCAATATTATTAAGTTTATAATTATTTACTGTTATGTACCCATAAAAAAATAATAAATTTAAATAAATTTTAAAGATTCAAGAAAATTGTTAAAGTCAATTGGCATTTTATCTCTTTAATTCTAGAGATCGCAATATCTTTAAGATAGTTCAATCATAATTATTTATTGCTGGCATTAGATTATTATTTTACTTAATAAATATATAAATAAAACTATTATAATGTAATTATTGAGTTACTGTTAAATTAAATATTTTTGAAGTAAGTTAAATTTTATATGAAATAGGTTATCAATATTAGGTGTGAATAGTATTTTTTTTAAAAAAATGATTTATTATTAATTCAAAGAGAATATATCACTTTGCCTTAAATACTACTCATACCTTATTCTTATCCTCAATATTTCTTATATTTATTCCATTACTTCAATAATTACTGCTTGAATAGTTATTTGAACATTATTAAGATTCTTACTTTTTATTTTTCTTCATTAAATTTTGTTTATTAATATTAATTTGGCATTATTTTTCCTTCCTATTGTGGTATATCTAGCTTCTTCTTCTATGCACAACAAGTTGTTGCTAGCGCTAACAGGAAAGCCTGTTCCTTCTGATGCTGTTGAGTGGGTCTTGAGGTTAGGGAGTACATAGGGAGCTAATGAGTTGTCACGCTTCTTTTTAACAAATGGCTTCATCAACATTATATTTATATATTTGAGATGACACAAAGTCTTCCTAAAGACTACCCATCTCTAGGTCATTTTTGAATCAGAGATTAAAGTTGTGCGACTGGAGCTGGTAAAATCGGCATAAATCAGCAATCTCCTCAGTTCTTCTGGCTTTGAGTTTTACATTGGCTGTTTATGACCAGAGAATCACGAAATAGGTATTTGACCACTTTAGCATATAAATATTATAAGATAATCAGAAAAATTATATGTTTGACTTCCTCAATGATGCACTAAAATTGTCATAGATTCCTTAATTATGCTAAGTTCCTCTTTTTTCATTAATTTATTTATATAATAAATAAATAATTATTGCTATCAGCAGTTCAACTATGAAATTCATTTTTATTTAGTGTCTTATTTAATTCATAATTGAAAGGATTATTTAATATTTATTATTATAATAAAATAATTATTTTTTAAATAATTATTTCTTCAATATCTTTTTCTTTTATAAGTTATTTTTAATTTGTTTATTGTCTTTCTGTATATTT